>WNWK01059931.1:0-10063 GCA_009830355.1 Cherax destructor
AAGGATAGTGAGGCTCAGGTTAGAGTATGTAGGCGAGAGGGAGATTATTTCAGTAAACGTAGGCCTTAGACAGGATGTGTGATGTCACCGTGCTTGTTCAATATATTTATAGATAGAGTTGTAAGAGAAGTGAATGCTCGGGTGTTGGCAAGAGGTGTGGGGGTTAAAAGATAAACAATCTAACACAAAGTGGGAGTTGTCACAGTTGCTCTTTGCTCATGACACTGTGCTTTTGGGGGATTCTGAAGAGAAGTTGCAGAGGTTGCTGGATGAGTTTGTTAGGGTATGTAAAAGAAGGAAATTAAAAGTGAATATTAGAAAGAGTAAGGTGATGAGGATAACAAAAAATATTAGATAACGGAAGATTGGATATCAGATTGGAGGGAGAGAGTATGGAGGAGGTGAATGTGTTTAGATATTTGTGAGTGGATGTGTCAGCAGATGGGTATATGAAGGATGAGGTGAATCATAGAATTAACGAGGGGAAAAAGGTGAGTGGTGCACTGAGGAGCTTGTGGAGACAGATAACTTTATCCATGAAAGCAAAGAGAGGAATGTATGAGAGTATAGTTATAAAAACACTCTTGTATGGGTGTGAAGCATGGGTTGTGAATGTTGCAACAAGGAGTAGGCTGGAGGCAGTGGAGATGTCATGTCTGAGGGCAATGTGTGGTGTGAATATAATGCAGAGAATCCGTAGTTTGGAGATTAGGAGGTGTGGGATTACCAAAACTATTATCCAGAGAACTAAGGAGGGGTTATTGAGATGGTTTGGACATATAGAGAGGATGGAACAAAATAGAATGACTTAGAGTGTATAAATCTGTAGTGGAGGGAAGGCGGGGTAGGGGTCGGCCTAGAAAAGGTTGGAGGGAGGGGTAAAGGAGGTTTTGTGTGCGAGGGGCTTGGACTTCCAGCAAGCGTGCATGAGCGTGTTAGATAGGAGCGAATGGAGACAAATGGTTTTTAGGAGTTGACGTGCTGTTGGAGTGTAGGCAAGGTAACATTTATAAAGGGTTTCAGGGAAACCGGCAGGCCGGACTTGATTCCTGGAGATGGGAAGTACAGTGCCGGCACTCTGAAGGAGGGGTGTTAATGTTGCAGTTTTGTAGCTGTAGTGTAAGCACGTATCTGGCCAGACAGTGATGGAGTGAATGATGAAAGTTTTTCTTTGTCGGGCCACCCTGCCTTGGTGGGAAACGGCAACAATGGGTCTGGTAGAGACGGTGGAGCAGTGCCTGAGAGGCTCTCTGTAAGAGCGAACACACTCGCCTCGCCTCTGCACTCTTGCATGAAAGTTTAAATTCATCAATCCTTTAATCACTATCAGTCATTTTAGATATAAGGATCCTTTTATAATGTGTTCATATATCGATTAGCAGTTCATTTGTTCTAGCTGTAAACGTTAGATATATTTGTGATGTTTTTAAAAACTTCCAAATTTGAATACACGACCACAAATAAATATAATACAGAACCTTCACTAAACTAACAAAGCCTCCGTTCTCAACCCTCAGCCTGGGCTGTGGTGCTTATGGGGACATCGTGCAACCAGAGCCAACAACCTAGTTGATCAAGCCATCCACAGGGAGGCCCGTCTGGGACCGGGCCGAGAGGGGGCTGACCCTAGGAACACTTTCCGGGTAGACTCCAGGCAAGTAAACACTCAAAGATGACTGAAGATGAAATACTGTGTGCTAAAATCGTTGCAAGAATACAAAATAAGTTATATTTAAGAATTTTAGTCTTCATATCAGTGTTCACGTCAGACCGTAATCGTAACGCACGTGTTGTTAAACTATTGAATTTTTGACTTAATGTTGTTCAGTTCCATTTTCCTTTTTAACTTGGAAGAAATCTATATCTTTATAATGTATACTTTTTTAAAAATATTTTTACCTCGTATATGTTGAGCTTCATATATATATTACAGTGGTACCTCTACTTACGAGCAAAATTCGTTCCAGTCGGCTATTCAAGTGCCGATACCGAAGGAATTTTTCCCATAAGAAATAATGAAAATTAGATTAATCCATTTCAGACCCCCAAAAATACACTTACAAAAGCACCTACAAAAATACACTTACAAAAGCACCTACAAAAATACACTTACAAAAGCACCTACAAAAATACACTTACATAATTGTAATAATATTGGTAGAATTACCGACAATATGTTAAGTAAAAGGACACAAATGCAACTAATGTGACATTTTATTGTGGCAACGTTTCGCTCTCCAGGAGCTTTCTCAAGCCGTTACAAGCGATAATGGACATAGTGGGTTTATATATACTCTCAAAGTGAGGTGAAATACTAGTGGTGGTAGTAGTAGTGATATTAGTAGTAGTAGTAGTAATACAATAAGGTAGAACAATCAATATGCACATGAGTAAAAGGTGATAAAACAAATACTAGGGTAGTATAACAATAGGTTAGACAAATATTTCTGCTGGAGGTTGAAATATCGAAGGCCTGTAGGAGTGTTCCACATCTACGATGTGCTTGTGTTGAATTAGCAGGAGAGACTATGTGATGGTAGGGTTTACTGTTTTCAGGAGGATTCTTGCTAAGACTTCAGAGATGGTGAAGCTGCCTTTGTTTTGTTTAATTGTGTTAGAAACAGAGATAAGTGCTGATTCAAGGCACTTGCGTCTACGGAAATTAGTTTCTTTGATTACTAGTCGGGCGTCTTTGAATTTCATGAGATGATTGTTGGAATTTCGGTGTTGTACGCAGGCGTTGTTCAGGTTATCGTTTCTGCATGCATTAATGTGTTCATTGATGCGTGTTGGAGTTGGGAGCTGCTCGTAAGTAGAGGTACCACTGTATATATATATTATTGAAATCACGAAACAAGTGATTTTGAAACATTAACAAATGCGGCTAGCCAGGATTCGATCCTGCGTCACCATGCCTATCCCTGTTAGAACAGGACACTGTACTCATCACTCTCTCCACTGGACCACTTGGTTCAGTAGATAAGAGTGGTGCGTACACTGTCCTGTTCTCATAGGGCTGGGCATGGTGACGCAGTATCGAATCCTGGCTAGCCATAGTTCCGTTAATTTTATATATGAGAGAGAGAGAGAGAGAGAGAGAGAGAGAGAGAGAGAGAGAGAGAGAGAGACAGACAGACAGAGACAGAGAGAGACAGAGACAGAGACAGAGAGAGAGAAACAGGAAGGAGGGATAGAAAGATGGGCGGGAAGGTAAGAACAGGGTCTTAAGAATTGATCACTGAACTACTTATCCATCCTCATTCAGTATGGCTCTTTCACCCTCAGAACCTCTAGATCCCCTCTTCCCTTCTCTTCCCTTCCTGGTGAATTTTCACTCTTAACGAAGAGGGAGGGAGGGAGGGAGGGATGCAAGGATGATGGTAGGGTGGGCAGAGATAGTGGTAGGGAAGGAGGGTAGGAGGATTGGATATTGGAGAGATGAGGGGAAGCCGTGTTAGTGGCAGAGAGGGAGTGAGGGAAAGCCGTGTTAGTGGCAGAGAGGGAGTGAGGGAAAGCCGTGTTAGTGGCAGAGAGGGAGTGAGGAAAAGCCGTGTTAGTGGCAGAGAGGGAGTGAGGGAAAGCCGTGTTAGTGGCAGAGAGAGAGTGAGGGGAAGCCGTGTTAGTGGCAGAGAGGGCGTGAGGGGAAGCCGTGTTAGTGGCAGGGAGTAAAGGGAAGCCGTGTTAGTGGCATGGAGTGAGAGGAAGCCGTGTTAGTGGCAGGGAGAGCAAGCCACGTTACTGGCAGGGAATAAGGGAAAGCCGTGTTACTGAGAGGGAGTGAGAGGAAGCCGTGTTAATAGCAGGGAGTGAGTGGAAGCCAAGTTTGTGGTAGTGAGTGAAGGGAAGCCAGGTTTGTGGCAGGGAGTGAAGGGAAGCCAGGTTTGTGGAAGAGAGTAAAGGGAAGGCAGGCTTGTGGCAGTGAATGAAGGGGAGCTAGGTTTGTGGCAGAGTGAAGGGAAGGCAGGTTTGTGGCTGTGAGTGAAGGGAAGGCAGGTTTGTGGCTGTGAGTGAAGGGAAGCCAGGTTTGTGGCAGGGAGTGAAGGGAAGGCAGGTTTGTGGCAGGGAGTGAAGGGAAGCCAGGTTTGTGGCAGGGAGTGAAGGGAAGGCAGGTTTGTGGCAGGGAGTGAAGGGAAGGCAGGTTTGTGGCAGGGAGTGAAGGGAAGGCAGGTTTGTGGCAGGGAGTGAAGGGAAGGCAGGTTTGTGGCAGGGACTGAAGGAAGGCAGGGAGGTGGTTCACTGAAGTTTCAGTAACAATGAAACAGGGAGCTCGGTGGTGGAGGGGGTAACTTGACCTTTGACCCATCCTCCTTCCTTCCCCTCCTGCTGTCCCTGTTGGACTCCTATTGCCGAAAGCTGGAGTGTAGGCCCTCGCACGGGAGTATAGGCAGGAGTCTTAGAGTTCAGACACTCCCTCGCGAGTTGAGTGCTGGGGTCCTGGAGTCCAAACATTCTCACCGAATGGAGGACAGGGGTCCTGGAGTCCACATCTCTCTCTCTCTCTCTCTCTCTCTCTCTCTCTCTCTCTCTCTCTCTCTCTCTCTCTCTCTCTCTCATACGTGAAGAACACGCTTTGCATTTTTTTATTTGACTGAAGTTAACATATCTCACTTCTTTCTCAATCCTGGATTACTTCTCGTTCATCTCCCACCCCTCCATTCCCTCTTTCCTCATCCTGCTCCCTTCCCTCCCATTCCCCTCCGCACCTCCCTCCCCCACTTCTCCCTCCTCCCCACTCCACCTTAAGCGACAGGAGTTAAAGGGCAGCAATAACTCTCAGGTGGGAGCACCTTCTGCTACTACTACTGCTGCTGCTGCTGCTGCTGCTGCTGCTGCTGCTGCTGCTGCTGCTGCTGCTACTGCTGCTGCTGTTGCTGCTTCTGCTACTTCTATCGCTGCTGTTCTTATTGTCGCTGTTGCTACTACTGTTGCTGCTATCATTACTGCTATTGCTGCTGTTGCTACTACTGTTGCCGCTACTGTTGCCGCTAATGTTGCTACTACCGTTGTTGCTGCTGTTACTACCACTGCTTCGGTTGCTTATGTTCCTGTTCCTGTTTACGTTGGTTGCTGCCGCTTTGGTAACAGTGTTTAGGAAGGTAGCAACTGGAAGGTAGAGGACTGGAAGGCAGAGGATTGGAAGGCAGGAGCCTGGAAGGAAGGAGACTGGTAGGGTACTGGAAGTTACAGTATGGGAAGGGAGGGAACTGGAAGATGGGTAACTGAAAGGTAGGAGACTGTAGTTAGAGAACTGGAAAAAAGGGGGACTGGAAGGTATGGGACTCACAGTTAGGGAACTGGAAGTTAGGGTACTAGTAGTTAGGGAATTGGAAGGTAGAGTACTAGTAGATAGAAAATGAAGATAGGGGATTTTAAGGTATAGGACTAGTAGTTAGGTAACTGGAAGGTAGTGGATTGGAAGGTATGGGACTGGACAACAGGAGACAAAGACAAGAGACTGGATGACAGGGGACTGGAAGATAGGTCACTAAAAGGTAGGGGACTAGAGGCAGGGGAACGGAAAGGTAAAATACGGGAGGGTGCGAGACTAGAGGGGTAGGAGACTAGACGGTAGGAGACTAGAAAGTGGGAGACTAGAGGGTAGGAGACTAGAGGGTGGGAGACTAGTGGAATCTAAGCAGATAAGCATTATTATGCATATTAAACTACCTACATTAGAGTACGACCCTCATATTAAACTACCTACATTAGAGTACGACCCTCATATTAAACTACCTACATTAGAGTACGACCCTGTGGCTTAACGTCTCCACGTGAACATAACTACACATGGTAACTGAACACTCAGATGAGCCATAGACGTAAGTGGACACTGCCTCGACACTCTGGGTTGAGTGCGTGGAATGTACTCAGTGAGGAATGAGTGGAGGCACTTTTCATACTGGGATTCAGGAGTGTGACTCGATCAATAGTTATGGAGTCTTCAAGGGGAAACTTGATATGTTCAAGTTAGTTACTGAGCCGCCTTGATGTGCTGCCCAGGCTGGATTACCACCAACTGCATTCCATGAACTATGAGTCTTGGTCTGGGACCGAACCATGAGTCTTGGTCTGGGACCGAACCATGAGTCTTGGTCTAGAACCGAACCATGAGTCTTGGTCTGGGACCGAGCCATGAGTCTTGGTCTGGGACCGAGCCATGAGTCTTGGTCTGGGACTGAACCATGAGTCTCTGTCTGGGACCGAACCATGAGTCTCTGTCTGAGACCGAACCATGAGTCTCTGTCTGAGACCGAACCATGAGTCTCTGTCTGAGACCGAACCATGAGTCTTGGTCTGGGACCGAGCCATGAGGCTTGGTCTGGGACTGAACCATTAGGCTTGGTCACGAACCATGAGTCTTGGTCTAGGACCGAACCATGAGTCTTGGTCTGGGACCGAACCATGAGTCTTGGTCTGGGACCGAACCATGAGTCTTGGTCTGGGACCGAACCATGAGTCTTGGTCTGGGACCGAACCATGAGTCTTGGTCTGGGACCGAACCATGAGTCTTGGTCTGGGACCGAGCTTCGAGGGCGGTGACCCTCAGAATCAACCACTTGTAACAGGTAATCCAACCATTCAATTGTTTTAATAAGGAAGGCCCAGCAGCTAGAGCTTATTTATATGAAAGAAATTGTAGATTTGATTTAACCGCAGAAAGAACTCACAATCTTAACTTTCAGACACATGTTGCCGGCAGCCTTTGCAGCAAGAAGGGGGGGGGTGGAAGCTAGCAAGAGTAAGAGATCGAGGAGGGCGCCCCCAGGCTATAATTTAGCTGTCTCAGGCTATAATCTCAAGGTGTAAGCTGTTGCCCACCACACGTCTTCCTCACGGCTCCGGCCTACTCACCTCACTCCAAAATTTACTGTGTTTTGCTGCTGGAATTTCTGTGCCTGAAAATGATGGGATAGGAGGTGGTGAAGGTGGAAGTGGTGGTGGTGGTGAAGGTGGAAGTGGTGGTGGTGAAGGTGGAAGTGGTGGTGGTGGTTGTTATAATAGGCGACATCTATAATGTATAGATATCTCCAGAGAATACTGGGTCAACTCATTGATCCCCCTCTAGCATCTAGCATGTTTCTGGTTTTGTAACAGTTTGTCAGGGAATATTCTAGTCCAGTTATCCTTTAAAATTAAGAGCCTTTTCAATAGAGCTTTGGGACTGCAACTGCATGAATATAAACTAACCAAATAAAATTTGAGATCTTTAATAACAAAGTTGTCTAGGTGGTAATAATTAGTTAATATATTTGATATAATTAAGGAGATAAGCTCCTACACTTCTTTTGGAGCATAATTTGGTATACATATATAACATAGATACCTTGTACATATAATCGTATAGTGCTAAGGGCACACTTAATAACTGTATTACTCTTAAGTACCATCTATTGATACCACAGTACCAGTAGTTAGATTGTTGGGTTTAGTCCTGACTCTTTCTCTTCTCCTTCAGCTCTTCCTCTCACCGGCTATTCTTCTTCTGTCCCCACTTTCCCCTCGCCCCTAGTGGGTCCTTACCTGAGAGTCTGAACTGAACTGAAGTACCATCTGGTACATATCTATGAGATTCACTCGTTAATATATGAGAAATATAAGTAAATCAGCATGTATGTGTATATGTATGTGTTCAATAAGACTCGGTAAGACTCGATTCGACTTTAATTTATACTGTGACTGATAAGTCCCTAAATAATCTATCTTCTCAACCATGGAGACAATCAAACAGCTTCCTTGAACAATATGACGAACCATTCGCCAAACAGCAATAATGTACGAAGCAGCAGTAAACAGCAAAGTGCCAGGCAAAGAATCAAGACCAAAACCGACCCTAACTGTGGACCTTAAACAGATCCTACATAAAAAGCATGAAACTTCTTTATTACTGAAACTAAGTTCAGCATTACCAAATCCCCGACTGTGCGTAGATGCCAGAACAAATGATATACAGAGATATACAGTGTGTCTCCACGACACACAACCTCTGAAAAACGTCAAATATCACTAAATGATGGAAGTATTGTTTGTGGCGGTGGCTACGCTGGCTCACAGCAGCGTAGCAGGGGCAGCAGAGACACCGGCAACGATAGCAGCACCAGCGACAGCAGTAGCAAGTAGCAGTTGTAGTCGTAGTATTAGCAGCAAGGTTACAAAAGCCTCACACAACCATCACACCAGTTTTCCAACACATCTCTGCTCAAACAGTGGTGAAAGTGACTCGTATAGTGACCCTCACAAAATGTGGAGAAAAAAATACCTGTCTGTTCCATGCGACAGAAGTGGTTAGGTCCCCATGAGATATAGAAAGCCGACACCCTTGCTGGTGTGTACTCACCTAGTTGTGGCTGCAGAGGTCGATTCACAGTTCCTGGCCCCGCCTTTTCACTGGTCGCTACTTGGTGTGTGTGTGTGTGTGTGTACTCAGTTGTGGTTGCAGCTTCGTGTCATAGCTCCTGGCCCCGTGTACTCACCTATATGTGGTTGCAGGGGTCGAGTCATAGCTCCTGGCCCCGCCTCTTCACTGGTCGATACTAATTCACACTCTCCCTGCTCCATAAGCTTTATCATACCTCTTCTTAATCATACTTGCTTCCACTATTTCACTCTCCAGATTATTCCACTTCTTTACAACTCAAAGGCTAAAGAAATACTTCCTAACATCCCTATGACTCATCTGGGTTTTCAGCTTCCAATTGTGGCCCCTTGTTCCTGTATCCCATCTCTGAAACATTCGAGCCCTGTCCACCTTAGCAATACCTCTTAGTATTTTATACGTTGTTATCATGTGTCCCCTGTCCTCTAGTGTCATCAGGTTGAGTTCCCTTAACCTCTCCTCATAATACATACCTCTCAGTTCCGGGACTAAACGTGCTGCAAATTTTTGCACTTTCTCCAATTTCGTGACGTGTTTGACTAGGTGAGGGTTCCATACTGGTGCTGCATACTCCAGTATAGGCCTTACATACACGGTGTACAATGTCATGAATGACTCCTTACTCAGATGTCTAAACGCTAATCTCAGGTTTGCCAATCGCCCATATGCTGCAGCAGTTATTTGATTGGCGTGTGCCTCAGAAGACATGTTCGTTATAATGCTTACTCCAAGATCCTTTTCTTTAAGTGACGTTTGCAGCCTTTGATTCCCTAACCTGTATGCCGTCTGCGGTCTTCTGTGTCCTTCGCCAATCTTCATGACCTTACACTTACTGGGGTTAAACTCCAGGAGCCATTTGTTTGACCAGACTTGTAGTCTGTCCAGATCCCCTTGTAATCTTAACTGATCCTCGTCCGCTTGTATTCTCCTCATCAGTTTCACATTATCAGCGAACAGTGACACTTCTGAATCTATTCCTTCCATCATGTCATTCACATATATAAGAAACAGCACCGGACCTAGGACTGACCCTTGTGGAACCCCACTCGACACATGCGCCCACTCTGACACTTCATCACGTACCAACACTCGTTGTTTCCTTCCTGTTAGGTATTCCCTGATCCATTGCAGTACTTTCCCTATTATTCCTGCCTGCTCCTCTAATTTTTGCACCAGTCTCTTGTGTGGTACTGTGTCAAAAGGCTTCTTACAGTCCAAAAAGATGCACTCTACCCATCCCTCTCTCTCCTGTCTTACTTTTGTTACCTTATCGTAGAACTCAAGCAGATTTGTGACACAGGATTTCCCATCTCTGAAGCCGTGCTGATTGGCATGTATGAGCCCAATCTTTTCAATATGTTCCACGACTCTTCTCCTGATGATATTTTCCATTACTTTACATACATTACAAGTCAGAGACACTGGTCGATAGTTTAACGCTTCCTGTCTGTTTCCCTTCTTAAAAATTGGAACTACATTTGCTGTCTTCCACGCCTCAGGCAATTGTCCAGTTTCGATAGATTTACTGAAGATTGTTGCTAGCGGCACACAGTTCCTCTGCTCCTTCTCTCAGTATCCAAGGAGATATGTTATCTGGGCCCACCGCCTTTGATGTATCTAGTTCACCTGCAGTTCATCACCTCTACCTTGGTTATGTGTATTTTTCCCGCACCGCTGGTGCCCTCCCCT
>WNWK01059932.1:0-10063 GCA_009830355.1 Cherax destructor
AAAGCCTTTGTTTCTGGTTTTCAATTGGTCGTTTTGTCCCAGGATGGACCCTCACCAGTCCACTAACACCTGGTACCTATTTTACTGATGGGTGAACATAGAAAACCCGGGTTTAAGGAAACACGTCCATCTTCCACCCTCTTCGCCGGGAATCGAACCCGGACACTCACACTGTGAATCGAGTTTTTGCCACCAATCCACGGCCCCGTGAGCTGGTGGCCCGATGTTTAAAACCCCATCCCAACCTTAACCGTTTTTCGTCCGGTAATTTAACATTTTCTTGTGACGTGGGCGTGCAAAATGACCCATTACCAGTTTAAGCTGTTCCAGGTGATATTTCCCGGGTTAACTGTCTCTTGGCTTCCCAAGGTTCATTTGGGGTTTTGCCAGTATTTTGCTAGGAGACTTGGCTGAAGCCTTCAGCTCGGTTGCCTGTTTACCCGCAAAACTTTGCTGGTTTGTTGGGTTTACCATCGATTGTTAATGGGGTTTAAAGCCTATCAATCACAATAAGGTCATTAAGGCTACATATCACCTAAAGAAGAAAAATGCACAATACCGTGACTGGAACAATACACAAATAACCCACACATTTAGTAATATACAGGAGAAGGGGTTACTAGCCCTTGCCCCCGGCTTTTTAGTCGACTCTTACGACACATGGCTTGGAGGAAGAATTCTGTTCCACTTCCCCATGGAGAAAAGAGGAAATAAGAACAAGAACTAGTAAGAAAATAGAAGAAAACCCAAAGGGGGTGTGTGTATATATGCTTGTACATGAATGTGTAGTGTGACTTAAGTGTAAGTAGAAGTAACAAGACAAACCTGAAATCTTGCATGTTTATGAGACAGAAAAAGACACCAGCAATATATATATATATATATATATATATATATATATATATATATATATATATATATATATATATATATATATAAATATACATATTCATGCCAACTTATATTCTTCAAGCTCCTCCATTTACAAATTTCATTCAGGTTTCATTTCATTCACAAATCCTCCATTCACGTTTTCTTTTCATTCATGAGTTCTCTATCGATTAATTTTTTTAGTCGTCTATCCTGCTGCCGGACGAGTGTGTTGATGTGTGGGCGGGGACGGTACACACACACAAGGCCAGGAGCTGTGAATCGAAACAACCACAAATAGGTGAATACAAACACACACACGCACGCACATACACATGGGGCCAGGAGCTGTGAATCGACCCCAAAAACCACTAATACGTGAGCACACACACACACACATAGCCCACAGTGGCCTAGTGGGTAAGCTTTGCTTCACGCAGGAGGGGCCGGGTTCAATTCCCGGTGGGGCAGAAACATTTCAAGTGTTTCCTTACATACAGATACACACACACATATATACAACAGGCCTAGTGTCTAATTGACATGTGCCTAGGACAAAATGGTAACTAACACAACACACACACAAGATCTCAGGAAGCATTTCTTCAGCCACAGAGTTGTGAGGAAGTGGAACGTAGATGAATGGTTTATAAATTAGCACATATGCAACACTTGGGTATCTTTATTGAGGGAAAAGTTTCGCCCACAGTGGCTTCATCAGTCCATACAAAGTAGAAATGTGTAAGGAGAGGAGTGGAACACTGAAGAGTGATGTAGTGGAGGCAGGATCCATATAGCGGGGGGAGAGTGGACCTAGTAGCGACCAGCGAAAAGGGGCCAAGAGCTGAACTCGACCCCCGCAACAACAATTAGATGAGTACAATTAGGTAAGAACACACAAACCTGACTAATTTGAGGGGGTGTGAGTGTGTGTGTGTACTAACCTATTTGTGGTTGCAGGGGTCAGTCATAGCTCCTGGCCCCGATTAATTTTGTGTGTGGGTGTGTGTGCGTGTATTTTGTATAAATCGTGAATAAAACATCGGTCAGAAAAGGCAAAAAAAAAAAAAAAAAAAAAGGAAAAGAAACAGTGAACAGGGGGAAAAAAAAGGTTTACTTTAGAACGAAAAAACTGCAGTGTCAGGTGGCTTGTTTACTTAAACTGATGCTAAACGTAACATTGTATTTTACCATTACAGACAGTTATTAATCAAACTAAGAACGGATGGGGTTTGAACCCATGGCGAGCGAGTCATAAAACTCCATGAGTTACACCCACCCGTTCCGTGGTTTGTTTACAAACGTGTTATTACGATAAAGAACAAAAGACTGGAACAATACACAAATAACCCCCATATAATAGAGAGAGGGTTTGCGACGACGTTTCTCTTCGACTTAGACTTTCGTGTTATTACTATTTCGTGAGACAGTGATTAATGTTAAAGATAGTGAAGAGAAATGTTTTTGTGACAACGTTTCGCTCTGTGTAGAGCTTTTTCATGTCAAACGTTGGATTGAAAGGCCTCTACACAGAGCGAAACGTTTTCTTAAGAATAAGCTTGTCGTGAATCTGTCTCTAGGGCGATATGGTGTCTTAATATTCGTCATTAGACATGACAAGTGTCTCCTGACATGAGTCTTAATCATTTGTATGAAGAATGAGACACTTGCGCAACATTTGGGAATTTTTATTGAGGAAACGTTTCTCCAGTCAGTGGCTTCTTCAGTCCAACAACAGTGGAAGATGAAGAGGAGTTTGAGGTAATCTGGTGGGCGAAACGTTTCAATAAGAGTCCCAAATGTTGCACTGAAAACCAAGCTTTTCAGGTGTATATAAACTTGAAAAAGTTTGATTTCCAAGCCTTTTCAAGTTTATATTAGACAAGTACACGAATGAGAGGGGTTGGATTTGAGTGGGACTTGATCGTAAGTTAATGGGGTTATGAAAGCTTGGTTAGCATTGGGAAAGGATTGGGTGAATATTTTTGTTAGTGGGTTTGGGTCTGAGAAGGACTTACCTAGTATGGTCTATAGGCCCATACTAGGTAGGTCAAACACTGCCATTGTCTGTCGACAATGGTTACTAAAAACATGAAGCAAATGTTTCTGAGAACTTAGAGAAACCTGGAACGTAAAAAAAAACAACGCAGAAGGTAAGAGATAAATGCATTAAGTGACTATAGACGACGTTTCGCCCACTAGATCACAAATAGATAAACTTGGATGGGAGGGGTGCGTAAATGCAGGGGACTACAGTGATGGGAGATAAATGGTGTGCAAGCCATTGCAGTGGCGTGAGGTCGGTATGTCTTTGCAGTAAGGTCAGCATATCACTGCACTGAAGTCGACATATCACTGCAGTCGGACTGGAAAATCACTGCAATGAGGTCGGCAGATCACTGAGGGTCTCTTGAGTTGTTGTATACTTCAGGTATACTTCAGGTTTAAAAGGTTCCAAACTCGTCAGTGCGATCGAAGCAGTTCTGTCAAGGTCCCTGACAAGATCAATTAATCCCTTTTAAAGCGATTAAGTCAGGTTGTTTTCAAGGTCTCAAAATTCTGGTGGCTCATAAAGGCCAGAGTTATCAGAATTTAAGATAAAAACAAATGTTTTGCGTAATTCTTTTTACTGCGTATACTATTTGTTTTACTATACAACTATATCATATCAACCTGTACATAAATGGTATTCAATTCCAACAAGAGGAAGCATTAGACATATGTATAACAACTGAGCGTCAGGTCCTTCAAGACTACGGTGGTCTTCACCAACTCCATGGCTGAGGGACTGATTACCTCGTCTTTTGTATATATTTCTACATTATTCACATTATATCTGTGTTTTGTATTGCTAAAGCCACTGGAGGGCGAAACGTCTACAATAAAGATACCCAGATGTTGCACATGTATCTAATTCTTCTTCATATCAACTCTCTACACATATTTCTAGTTCTTTTTCTTCGACACACAAGCCGCATTAACCATACAGAAAAAACAGTCAATTAGGTGATTCTTTGGCACTCCACTGGGACGGCAAATGGCACTGATGAACGTTGCCCACTCAGCCACTGCGTCTGTCAAGAGATACAAAGAGTACAGCATAGGTATCAAAGGTACTTATGTATTCTTTACACCATTTATGTTTTTTCATTGATGACGAAGAGTATACTTGCCACATGACAAAAGCTGCCTGCACTGTTCAGGCATCCTAGTCTGCCCATGTTAATCTAAAACCGATATTTCATTTAACAGGGCAAAAGAAATCAAATGTAAATATGGATGAAAAAATACCACAGTGGAAATAGGAAATAAAACCTGAGCGCTTTCATATGTGTAAACACGTGAAAGCGCTCAGGATTATTTCTATTTTCCTGTGGTATTTTTCATATCTGCGTTTTATCGTGATTTCTTCCGTAAATATGGATACGTGTTTATGGTAGAGAAATACAATTTAAAAAAATAAACACCAATGTACGCAAATAAATAGTCGACCAGGGCACAACTGATGATCTCCCGACGCTTCCTGACAAGCGGGAATGATGATGCCTAAGATTCTTCTTTTGTATGTAAACAGACAGCCGCAAGGCTCTCCTCAGAGGGTATTAATGTTTATGATCAATAATAACCCATATATAGACAGAAACTCATCTGCTGAAGAGGATCCCAGAAGGGGGTCGAAATATACAAACAAATTAATCTTTTGAGTTTCTGTCTGCATGGGGATATTATTGACCAATGACAAGTTTTCATTACACTTTCGTTATTCATTTAAGTTTATACTTTTAGCATAGACCCACATGCGTTGCCTTTTATTATGTCATGAGTTAATTCTAACTTCAGATTCAGTTAGAAGTGATTCGTTAGAAGTGATCAAGATCCCATGACCGAACATTTGCTATCAAATATATCCTAGTGTTTGCTTACGTGTCTATTTAATAAATTTGTCGATATCAATTACAAAGGTTGATACCATTCCAGCGAAGACCATCCAAACAAGTTTAAGCTATTATTGCAACTCACACAGGACCCACATAAATATCACAGTTCCCTCGGTGCCGTAGTAATGGATCAGGTGCTTCGGCTCCCTCAGTTAGCTGGTAATGGACCAGGTGATTCTGCTCCTTCAACGGCCTGAGATAGACCAGGTACTTCGGCTCCCTCAGTGCCTTGGTGATGGACCAGGAACTTCGGCTCCCTCAGTTCCTTGGTGATAGACCAGGTGATTCTGCTCCTTCAACGGCTGGTGATGGACCAGGTACTTCGGCCCATTCAGTGCCCTGGTGAAGGACCAGGTGCTTCGGCTCATTCAGTGCCCTGGTGATGGACCAGGTGCTTCGGCTCATTCAGTGCCCTGGTGATGGACCAGGTACTTCGGCCCATTCAGTGCCCTGGTGATGGACCAGGTGCTTCGGCCCATTCAGTGCCCTGGTGATGGACAAGGTGCTTCGGCCCATTCAGTGCCCTGGTGATGGACAAGGTGCTTCGGCTCATTCAGTGCCCTGGTGATGGACCAGGTGCTTCGGCTCATTTAGTGCCCTGGTGATGGACCAGGTACTTCGGCCCCATTCAGTGCCCTGGTGATGGACAAGGTGCTTCGGTTCATTCAGTGCCCTGGTGATGGACCAGGTGCTTCGGCTCTCAGTACCGTGGTGATGATAAGATAAGATAACATTTCTTCGGATTTTTAACCCCGGAGGGTTAGCCACTCAGGATAACCAAGAAAGTCAGTGCGTCATCGAGGACTGTCTGTCTTATTTCCATTGGGGTCCTTAATCTTGTCCCCAGGATGCGACCCACACCAGTCGACTAACACCCCAGGTACCTATTTGCTACTAGGTGAACATGACAACAGGTGTAAGGAAACACGTCGGAATGTTTCCACCCGCCGGGAATCGAACCCGGCCCTCCGTGTGGAAGCGAGAGCTCTAGCCACCAGACCACCGGGCCACCAGGCGCTTTGGCTCCTCAGTACCCTTGTGATGGACCAGGTGCTTCGGCTCCTTTAATACCTTAGTGATGGACCAGGTGCTTCAGATCCTTCAGTGCTTTTGTGATGGACCAGGTGCTTCGGCTCCTTCCGTACCCTCTTTTATAGTGCCCTGATTACGAAAGCAAATTCCATGGATGGAGTAGGTGGGTTGGGCAGGAGTTTTTGTTTGTGGGATTAGTTTTGGGCTTGAGGGGACCTGCATAGTGTGGACCAGTTGGCTTGCTGCAATGTCTCTTATTTCTGTGTTCATATGAGTGAGAGGGTTGGTTTTGACATGGACCTGCCAAGTATGGGCCAGTAGGCCTGTTGCAGTGTTCTTCCTTCCTTATGTTCATGGGTTAATTCTAAGTTCAGATTAAGCTTCATGGTTAATTCTAACTTCAGATTCAGTTTCATGGGTTAATTCTAAGTTCAGATTCAGTTTCATGGGTTAATTCTAACTTCAGATTCAGTTTCATGGGTTAATTCTAAGTTCAGATTCAGTTTCATGGGTTAATTCTAAGTTCAGATTAAGCTTCATGGGTTAGATTCTAACTTCAGGTTCAGTTTCATGGGTTAATTCTAACTTCAGATTCAGTTTCATGGGTTAATTCTAGATTCAGATTCAGTTTCATGGGTTAGATTCTAACTTCAGATTCAGTTTCATGGGTTAATTCTAACTTCAGATTCAGTTTCATGGGTTAATTCTAACTTCAGATTCAGTTTCATGGGTTAATTCTAACTTCAGATTCAGTTTATGGGTTAATTCTAAGTTCAGATTAAGCTTCATGGGTTAATTCTAACTTCAGATTCAGTTTCATGGGTTAATTCTAGATTCAGATTCAGTTTCATGGGTTAGATTCTAACTTCAGATTCAGTTTCATGGGTTAATTCTAACTTCAGATTCAGTTTCATGGGTTAATTCTAGATTCAGATTCAGTTTCATGGGTTAGATTCTAACTTCAGATTCAGTTTCATGGGTTAGATTCTAACTTCAGATTCAGTTTCATAGGTTAATTCTAACTTCAGATTAAGTTTCATGGGTTAGATTCTAACTTCAGATTAAGTTTCATGGGTTAATTCTAACTTCAGATTCAGTTTCAGCATGACAAAATTAACCAAATTATTGTAACCATTTTAACCATCTTCTTCACCCCCTTTTCTTTTTCTCCTCTGCATCCGCTCTCAGGTGACTCTCTCTTTTGCCTCCCTTTCTATCTCCTTTCATTTAGATTTTCCTTTTTTTATTCGTTTCATCTCTCTCTCTCTCTCTCTTTCTCTCTCCTGACTAATATAAAATTGAACAAAAAGTCAGTTTTTCTCTTTTATTGTTCTATCTTTTTATTTTTTTAATTTATCACTTCTCTTTCAATAATATTTTTTTAATCTTCGGTTCGTTACAATGGCGTTTTTATTTCTGTCGTTGTTTCCAGTTTTTCAACGGTTTTCCGGCATCTGTTATAACCGGTTTTTTTCAAGAGATTTTTTCAGCACCTGTGCGACTGTTTTTAGTTTCTAGCACCTGTTGTCACTGTTATTAATGATTTCCCGCACCTGTTGTCACTGTTATTAATGATTTCCAGCACCTGTTGTCACTGTTATTAATGATTTCCAGCACCTGTTGTCACTGTTATTAATGATTTCCAGCACCTGTTGTCACTGTTTTAATATCTAGCACCTATTGTCACTGTTTTTAATGGTTTTCTAGCACACGTCACTATTTTAATGGTTTTCCAGCACACGTCACTGTTTTAATGGTTTTCCAGCACCGGTTGTCAGTGTTTTAACTGATTTTTTAGAACCTATTGTATATATTTTTCAACGGCGTTTCATCTCCTGTTGTTGCTGCGTTTAAAGGATTTTCCAAAACCTGTTGTGAGTTTCAAAATATTTTTATAACACCTGTTTTTAACGTGTTTCAGCCCTGTTGAAACTGTTTAATGGTTTATCAGTGCCTGTTGTAACTGTTTAATGGTTTATCAATACCTGTTGTAAATTGCAAATACAACTCATAAATTTACAAAGTAAATTTTAAATTTACAAGTAAAATGTAAATTTACAAGTAAAATGTAAATTTACAAGTAAAATTTAGTCAATTGTAAATTACAAGTAACTTGTAAATTTACAAATTGTAAATTTGCCAGTAATGATAAATTTCAAGTAAATTTTAAATTTACAAGTATATTTAAAAATTGTAACTTGTAAATTTAAAAATTTGCAAGTAAATTGTAATTTTTTAAGTAAACTGCAAATTTACAACTGTAAATTTACAATTGTAAATTTGCAAGCAAATTATAAATTTGCAAGTAAATTGTAAATTTACAATTGTAAATTAGTAAATTAGCAATTTAATATTTACAATTGTAAATTTACTAATGTACATTTACAAGTAACCTGTAAATACAAAAGGTATACAAAGGAAGGTGCATAACCTCGCCCAGCCAATTGTCTGGTTTACCGCTTCATCAAGTGGCTCAAAAGTTTAGATAATTCTCGTGTGAGGGTAAATACTTGAGAGACTGTTGTGAGATGGCAGAGATGAGAAGAGCAGCGGGAAGCGTCACGTTGAAGTGTTGTGGGAGACAAAGTGGAGCCAGCGTGCACTTTGAAGTGGAACCAGGGGGCAAAATGTACACAAGAGGGAGTAATAGGTATCACACGATGATTGGGGGAGAGGTTAAGTGGTGTGTTGTGGAGTGGTGTAAGAGGTGTGTTGTGTTGAGGAGAGGTGTCAGAGGTGTGTTGGGGAGAGGTGTAAGAGGTGTGTTGTGTTGGGGAGAGGTGTAAGAGGTGTGTTGTGTTGGGGAGGTTAAGAGGTGTGTTGTGTTGGGAGGTGTGTTGTGTTAGAGAGAGGTGTAAGTGGTGTGTTGTGATGGAGAGGTGTGTGTTATGTTGGGGAGAAGTGTAAGCAGTGCCTCAGGGTGGAGTAATGTTGGAGTTTGTTGTAAAGGTGTATCAGGTTTCGTGAAGTTGCGTTAAGAGTGTGTAGTGTACAACTTACTGAGATCAAACTTATCCAGGTAATAACTGACACGATCTTCCTTGAAGGCTACCACATACTGAGGAAAGAGATAAGAGACGTGGTGGATTCATTACATTGTTCAAAGTCTGTGAAATTTAAAAGAAAAGAATATTCATAATGCAGAGGAATTCACAGAATAGATGGCAGGCAAACAACCGGAGGGCAGAAAGCAGTAATAAGAGAAATATACAACCCTCTGCCAAACAACAGTAGGCCCAACAACCTTGTGCTTACTAAGCTATTTCCTTATATTGCTCTAGTATATCCCACAGTGTTTCTCTAATTTTTTCTAGTGTAATGAGGTTAACGAAATAGGGAGCAACTGTGGACTGTTTTAGTTGCATATATCTCAGCATTAATTGTTTTGCGATATTCTTTCTTCACTGCTGCGAGCGCAGAAATAACATTCTCGCTGAAGAGCGATACTTCCAGGCAAAGAATCAATACCTTCTTGGATAAATCCAGATTCTTTCCATGACTTATGCCCAGAAATCCATCAGCTATTTTGTGTTTGTATTGCATTTGAAGTCCCCCATCAGACGACAATTCCATTAATTGCTTTTTTTCGTGAAATGACAGGTGCGGGAGAGGGAAAGAATTTACAGAGGGTTTGTATATTCAGATCTGAGACGAGTTCAGAATCTGTATTATTATTATAATCAAAAGAAGCGCTCACAGAGAGGGACAGGAGCCTCTCCATGAGATACCCGTGAGTAAGACGAGAGTGGCCGATGACGAAGATGGGAGAGTGTAGTCTCCCAACCTCGACATTAGTGACAAGAAGAAGGCCAGAAACCTATACTCAGTTTAATAAAATGAAGTCTTATGTAGCAGGTCAGACCAACGTTGTTGCCAATGGGAGTGAAGGTGGGTAGCAATGACAGTAAAATAGTCCGTGAACGGAACACCTCTATATGAAACTGGAAGGTCATGTACTGCTGACCGCGCAGCAGTGTCTGCCTGTTCATTGCCCTGTACGTCAACATGACCAGGAACCCAACAAAAACAATATCTTTATTTGCTAGAGATACGGCGTAACCAAAGTTGGATACGAAGAACTAGGGGTGAGGTGTATCAAATTTTCGGATAGTCTGTAAAGCACTAAGGAGTCTGAAACGACCACAAATGGTGACACAGGCATAGATGCAATATAGATAAGTGCCACAAGAATGGCATACAACTCAGCTGTAAAAATGCTGGCC
>WNWK01059933.1:0-10063 GCA_009830355.1 Cherax destructor
AGCCACCACCACAATTCACACAAACAATGTACGTAATTTATAAATAAGAAATATTTACACTTTAATTTATAAATAAGAAATATTTACACTTTATAAATAAGAAATATTTACACTTACCTTGGAGGATGCTGGCAGAGGACAGCAGTGTTGTCAGTGTCCCTATATACAGTGGACCCTCACTATTCGAACACTCCAAAACTTACCCTCATTCCAGAATGCTGTTCAAGTGCTGTTACCTAACGAATTTATTCCCATAAGGAATTATGTAAATTAGACGAGTCCATTTCAGACCCCCGAAAATACACTTATAAAAGCACTTAAAATAATAAACTTACATAAAAGGGTGAGTTTTGGAGTGTTCGAATAGCGAGGGTCCACTGTACCTCAAACAACATTGGAGGAGTTAGTTTCATGTTGTCCTTTTTCTATCGCTTAATCGCTTAACTTTCTTGAATTCTATCGTGTTTCTCACCATCTTTACCAAAGAGCTGGCACTAGAAGCTTTCTTTGGGACCATGGTGGCTTATTTAGTATTTAGTGTATTAGATTGGAATGAGCAGAGGCAAGTCTTTTTTTTTTTTTTTTTTTTTGAGAAGGAGAGAATTGACGTACAGTGGTCCCTCGGTTTTTGTGCATCTCCAAACTCGAACATTTATGTAAGTGTATTTTCGTAAGTGCTGTTGCAAGTGTATTTTTAGGGGTCTGAAATAGAGTAACCTACGTGGCATTATTTCTTAAAGAAGTAAATTAGTTCGGTAATGGCATTTAAGCAGCATTCTGGAACGAATTTTCGGCGGAAACCGAGGGACCACTGTACTGCTGGAGTGTGATATAGAAGAACATACATGAATGAATTCAAGGAAAAACCTTTCAAAGGGGAAGGGGGTTGCCTGGATGATGATGGGGGCTCTTGATCCAAGAAACTGGAATTACCCACTCTTCCTCCAATCCAACCTGATTACCCTCCATTTCCCTGGTGATCTGACCCCTATTGATTTTATGCCTTCCATGAATATAATAATAATAATAATGATGATAGTAAAGGTCTCTTAAACATGCAAGATTTCAGGTATATTTTGCTACTTCTATCTACAGTGGACCCTTGAAAATCGTGATTAATCCATTCCTGAGAGGCCGCCGATTTTCAAAATGGACGATTTTCAAAACCATTTTCCCCATAAGAAATAATGTAAATCAAATTAATCCGTTCCAGACATCCCAAAGAATTAAAATTTTTTTTTTTTTTTTTACATAAAATGTACAGTGGACCCCCGAGTTTCGTAAAAACTTCACTCCTGAAGTCTGCTCAAGTGCCATTACCGAACGAATTTACTCCCTTAAGGAAAAATTTCACGTAGGTTAGTCTATTTCAGACCCACAAAAATACACTTCCACAAGAACTTACAAAATTATACTTACATAATTGCACGATTTCCGGGGTATTCGTTAACCGAGGGTCCACTGTACATTTATCTACACAGAAAACAATGAGACATGAAGTATAAAATAGTAATAACTTGACACTTACCTTTATTGAAGAGTTGTTGATGTGTGGAAGACAGGAGGAGGGTAGAGGATTTAAGAGTTACTATTTGGAATAGGAATTCCCTTCCATAGACTTCAAGTACCAAGTCCTTTTCCGGGGTTACTTCCCTTCTTTGTCTTTTACTGCCACAGTATATTCATTACTTACTTTAAAATATTTGTTAGTCTTAATGTAGGGATAGAGGTGTGTAGTATTTATTTGTAGGAATTCAGTGTAGGTAGCCTGTAGACGTAGGTACACGTATGTAGCCCCCACGCGGGGCTTCACTACACAGCCATATTATTACCATGTTCACTGAGTTTAATCATTTCTAACAACTACCTTTAGATGCCATCATAAACAAAGGGAGAAGTAATGAATAATTCATGCCGAGAATTGTAAACAAACGCGTATGATGGGCGGTTACTGCACCAGACGCCAGATTTACAGTTTTCTCTAACGCTGCATCAGAGAAAACGTAATGTTTACTCTCCACCCAACTCACCACTTGATAGCATATAACATTGTATCAATGTTTACATGCTATATGATATGTAACATGTTTCTTATACAGTGGACCCCCGCTATTCGAACAGCTCGGCAGTCGAACAAATCGTCATTAGTACAAAAAATTTGAAATCGTCATGCAAACAAATTATCGCGAGTCGAACGAATACGTTCGTGACCTGTCGGCCCAGGCGCTTGGGTGCCTCACAGCGCAGGCGTGGAGAGCCAGTCCCGCGTTGTTTACACTCGAGAGAACAATACCCTGCATGCTTCCCCAGACATTTCACACTTAATTATAATTTTTTGGAGTTTGTTCATTAAGTGCGACTGTGAAATAAGCTACCATGGGTCCCAAGAAAGTTCCTAGTGGTACCCCTGGGCTGATAAAAGTGAGAAACACCGTAGAAATGAAGAAGGAAATAATACAAAAATACGAGAGTGGTGTGCGATTGTGTGATCTTGCCAGGATATATGGCAAAAACAGGTCAACTATCGCTTCTATCCTGCTTAAGAAGGAAGAAATTAAGCAAGCTGATGTTGCAAAAGGTGTTACTGTGTGAGCCAAAAACAGACCACAAATAATCGAAGAGATTGAAAAGTTGTTGCTGGTGTGGATCAAGGATAAAGAGTTAGCGGGTGATAGTGTGTCTGAGTCAATTATTTGTGAAAAGGCAAGGAACTTGCATGCCGATCTTTTAAAGAAAATGCCTGCAACCAGTGCTGATTGTAATGGTAGTGAATTTAAAGCCAGCAAAGGCTGGTTTGAGAGATTTGAACATCGTAGTGGCATACATAATGTGGTAAGGCATGGTGAGGCTGCCAGTTCAGACAAACATGCAGCTGAAAAATTCATAAAGAAGTTTCAGGACTACATAAAGACTGAAAAATTGAAACCTGAACAAGTGTTCAATTGTGACGAAACAGGCCTGTTTTGGAAGAAAATGCCCAACAGGACCTACATTACTCAGGAGGAAAAGGCACTGCCAGGACACAAGCCTATGAAAGACAGGCTAACTCTCATGATGTGTAGTAATGCTAGTGGGGATTTTAAATTAAAGCCTTTACTAGTGTATCACTCAGAAAATCCCAGAGTGTTCAAGAGACACAATGTCGTCAAAAGTAGATTGTGTGTCTTGTGGAGAGCTAGTCAGAATGCATGGGTCACAAAGCACCTTTTCAGTGACTGGATCCATGAAGTGTTTGGCCCCAGTGTGAGAAAATACCTACAGGAAAAGGGTTTGGACAAAAGTGCCTCCTGTTGCTGGACAATGCTCCTTCACATCCTCAAAACATGGAAGACCTACTGTGTGAAGACTTCAAATTTATAAAACTGAAGTTCTTGCCTCCTAACACCACTCCTCTCCTACAGCCCATGGACCAGCAGGTCATCTGTAACTTCAAAAACTCTACACAAAAGCAGTGTTTGAAAAGTGCTTTGAAATGACCTCGGACAGTGAATTGACCCTTAGAGAGTTCTGGAAGAATCATTTCAATATCTACAGCTGCATAGGCCTTATAGGCAAGGCTTGGGAGGAGTGACTTCAAGGACTTTGAACTCTGCTTGGAGACCATTGTGGCCAGGTTGTGTCCAACAGAGGGATTTTGAAGGGTTTGAGGCTGACCCTGACCCTGCCGACCCTGTGCCTGTTGTGGACTGTATTGTGGAATTGGGCAAGTCCATGGGGTTGGAGGTGAGTGGCGATGATGTGGAAGAGCTAGTGCAGGGCCACAGGGTAGAGCTAACAACTCAAGAGCTGCAAGAGCTGGAAATGGAAGAGCATCAGACCAGATTTGAGGCTATTGATTCACGGGAGAAGGAGGAGGAAGAGGGCTGAAGAAGGTGCCTTCTTCAGAGATTAAGGAGATGTGTACAATGTGGAATAGATTGCAAAGTTTTGTTGAAAAATACCACCCTGAACAAGCTCAAACAAGCCATAACAGCAGCATGTTCAGTGACCAAACAATGTCCTTCTTCAGGAACATGTTGAAAAGGCGCCAGAAACAGAGGACTGTGGACAGTTATTTTGTTAAAGTGTCCAGTAACTCCCAAGCTGGTCCTAGTGGGATTAAAAGACAAAGAAAGAAGTAACCCCAGATAGGGCTTTGGTACCTGAAGTCCTTCTGGAAGGGATTCCCTTCCAAACACTAACCCTCCCTCCCTCCCTCCCTCCTACTCCCTCTCTTCCATATGCCATCAACAATCTTCAATAATGGTAAGTAAAAAGACTTGCATTTATTTACTAATACTTTTAGTAGTACAGCACTGTAGTATTTAATGTTTTTGTCTATGTAGAAGCCTAATTTTATTAAAATATAATATTTTTTATATATTTTTGGATTTCTGGAACGGATTAATTGTATTTCCATTATTTCTTATGGGAAAATTTAAATCGCCTTTCGAACATTTCACGTTAAGAACAAGCTCCTGGAACGGATTAAATTCGAATGGCGAGGGTCCACTGTATAATTTTGAAGAAAATATCATAGATGGAGTAATGAAAATGTCTATATTAACCTAAAATAAAACATTTAACCTAAAATAAGACATTTGTTTGAACTTGGTGTGGGGAAGTACCCTGGCTGATTTGTGTGGGGAAGTATCCTGCCTGGCGTGAGGAAGTACTCTACCTGGTGAGGAGAAGTACCCTGGCTGATTTGTGTGGGGAAGTAACCTGCCTGGTGTGGGGAAGTACCCTGCCTGGTGTGGGGAAGTACCCTGCCTGGTGTGGGGAAGTACCCTGTCTGGTGTGTTCTTTCTTGAATTATATCGTGTTTCTTGTATTCTTTAGCAAAGAGCTGGCACTAGGAGCTTTCTTTGGGCCCATGGTGGCTTATTTAGCAGTTGCAAGCACTAAAACGAATGGAATAATGACAAAATGTATGGTATGAATGCGTGGGTGGCGGTCACTCGCTGGTAAAAAATGGCACACTGACGCTCAATGTGGTGTTTATGTGCCCAGGTGGCGGGGAGGCCACGTGGAAGCGTTTCAGACGACCGACGATTTTCAAGGAAATGGACGATTTTCAAGTCAATTTTTTGCCAAAAAAGTGCGTGATTTTCAAATTCGCTGATCTTCAAGGGAGACGATTTTCAAGGGTCCACTGTACACTTAGGTCACACTACACATGCATGTACAAGCATATACAGTGGTACCTCGAGTTACGATGGTCCCCAAAATCACCCTTTTATGTAAGTTTATTTTTTTAAATGCTTTTGTAAGTATATTTTTGGGGGTGTAAAAGGACTAGTCTATTTTACATTATTCCTTATGGGGATAAATTTGTTTGGTAATGGCACTTGAACAGCATTCTCGAACGAAAAAGTATCGTAACTCGAGGTACCACTGTACAGTGGACCCCTGAGTTTCGTAAAAACTTCACTCCTTAAGGAAAAATGTCACGTAGGTTAGTCTATTTCAGACCCCCAAAAATACTTTTCCACAAGCACTTACAATATTATACTTACATAAATGTACGATTTCCGGGGTTTACGAAACTCGGGGGTCCACTGTATATACACACCCCTCTGGGTTTTCTTCTATTTTCTTCCTCTGTAAGCCATGCGTGTCGTAAAAGGTGACTAAAATGCCGGGAGAAAGGGGCTAGTAACTCCTCCTGTATACATTACTAAAGTTAAAAAGAGGAACTTTGTTTTTCTTTTTGGGCCACCCTGCCTCGGTGGGATATGGCCGGTTTGTTAAAAGAAGAAAAAGAATAGTAAATGTGGAAAAACAGTGTCTGCACTAGTTAAATTATTTGAATTGTGATGGCCACACACTTGTGGAACAACAGGTAAGGAGTGATTGGTAAATGCATTTTCCTTCTTTGGATCAACTTTGCTTGGTGGGAAACGGTCAGTGTGAAAAAATGAAAATATTATGTGGCAACAACTAACATTACAATATAATAACTGTCTTTCAAATTTTAATCAGAATATTAAATGAGCATAAAGTTCATCATTCACTTTCTTATAACTGAGAAACCTGCTAATGTACAGTATTTCTAGAATCACTAATTCATTTTCACAATCCTACACTTTTAAAGTCAATATCCTATACAGTATACATTACGTATATGGTACATTATAAGAATACAGTATACGTACATTACATGGTACATTATAAGAATAATACAGTGGTCCCTCGGTTTTCGTGTATCTCTGTTTTCGTGTATTTCAGTTTTCGTGTAGTTTTTTCGTGGAAAATTGCCCTCCGTTTTCGTGTGTTCCCTCCGTTTTCGAGCTCGGTCCGGAACCTGTCCACCAGTGCCGCGCACATACAAAGGCCGTAGGCCCGCCACCCACGCACCTCCCACGCACATTGCCACCCAGTCTAGCATTGTTTACGCTTGAGTGAACATCTCCCCAGGAGTTTATACAAAATATTTATTAACAATTCATTGTTTTTGGGCCTTGATTATTGTGTGTGACTACTAAATAAGCTACCATGGGCCCAAAGAAAGCTCCTAGTGCCACTTCTTTGGTAAAGAAAGTGAGGAACACCGTAGAACTGAAGAAAGAAATAATAGAAAAATATGATAGTGGTGTATGCATTGCCGAGCTCGCCAGGTTATACAAGAAAGCCCCAACGACCATTGGTTCCATTGTGTATAAGAGAAAAGCAATCACTGAAGCTAATGTTGCGAAAGGGGTGAATACAATAACCAAACAGAGATCACAAACAATAGAAAATATGGAGAAATTGTTGTTGCTGTGGATAAACCAAAAACTGCTAGCGGGTGATAGTATTGTGCAATCCATCATACGTGAAAAAGCAAGGCAGTTGCATGCCGATCTTGTCAAGAAAATGCCTGGAACCAGTGATGTTGATGTTGATGAATTTAAGGCCAGCAAAGGCTGGTTCGAAAAATTTAAGAGGCGAACTGGCATACACAGTGTTGTAAGGCATGGTGAGGGGGCCATGCGCGACTTTAAAAAATATGTAGAGGCTGAAAATTTCAAACCCCAACAAGTGTTTAATTGTGACGAAACAGGCCTCTTTTGGAAGAAAATGCCAAGGAGGACCTACATCACGCAGGAGGAAAAGGCAATGCGAGGACACAAGCCTATGAAAGACAGGCTAACTCTAATGTTGTGTGGTAACGCTAGTGAGGATTTCAAAGTGAAGCCTTTACTCGTGTATCACTCTGAAAATCCCAGAGTGTTCAGTCACTACAGTGTTGACAAGAGTAAATTGTGTGTGTTTTGGAAGTCTAATGCTAAGGCATGGGTCACTAGGGAAATTTTCCTGGAATGGTTTAATCAAGTGTTTGGCCCCAGTGTGAAGAAATATTTATTGGAGAATAAATTGCCACTTAAGTGCCTCCTGGTAATGGACAATGCTCCTGGTCATCCTCAAGACTTGGACGACCAAATGTCTAAGGATTTCAGATTTGTAAAAGTGAAGTTCTTGCCTCCTAACACCACTCCTCTCCTCCAGCCCATGGACCAGCAGGTCATTTCAAACTTCAAAAAACTGTACACCAAAGCAATGTTTCAAAGGTGTTTTGATGTGACCAATGACACTAAATTGACCCTAAAAGAGTTCTGGAAGGCTCACTTCGATATCTTCCATTGCATAGGCCTTATAGATAAAGCTTGGCAGGGAGTGACCTCCAGGACGATGAACTCTGCTTGGAGAAAGTTGTGGCCAGATTGTGTCCCAGATAGGGATTTTGAAGGGTTTGAAGCTAACCCTGAGGAGCCTATGGAAGTTGTGGAAAATATTGTGGACTTGGGGACTTCCATGGGGTTGGATGTGAATGGAGAGGATGTGGAAGAGTTGGTGGAGGACCACAATGAAGATCTAACCACTGAAGAGCTGCAAGAGCTTGAGCTGCAACAACAACAAAACAGATCTGAGGAAATTGCTTCAGTGGAGGAAGAGAGATGTAAGGTGCCTTCTTCAGAGATTAAGGAGATTTGTGCAATGTGGAGTAGGGTCCAATCATTTGTGGAGGAACATCACCCTGACAAAGATGTTGCAATCCGTGCTGGCTACTTTTACAATGACAATTCCATGTCCCATTTTAGGGACATTTTAAAGAGCCGCCAGACACAGAGCTCTCTGGAGAGATATTTAGTGCCACAGGTGTGCAGTGACTCTCAAGCTGGTCCTAGTGGGATTAAAAGACAAAAAGGGAAGTGACCCCAGATGAGGACTTGGTACCTAGAGTCCTTATGGAGGATTCCCTTCCAAAATTAGGAGTCTACCATCTCCCCTCCTATCTCTCTTCCATCCAGCAACATCAGTCTTCAGTAAGGGTAAGTGCCACATTCATTTCATTCATTTGTGCATGTAAATCTATCTTTAAGGCCCCCCAAATTTTTTTTTTCCAAACTTCTGGGTTTCTGGAACGGATTAATTGAATTTCTATTATTTCTTATGGGGAAAATGGTTTCGGTTTTCGTGTGTTTCAGTTTTAGTGCCTCCCTCTGGAACGGATTAAACACGAAAACCGAGGGACCACTGTACGTACAGTGGTACCCCGAGTTTTGGTCATAATTCATTACGGAAGGCTGTTCGAGTGCCGTTACCTAACGAATTTGTTCCCATAAGGAATAATGTAAATTAGATTAGTCCGTTTCAGACCCCCAAAAATACACTTACAAAAGCACTTACAATAATACACTTACATAATTGTTTAAGTTGGGAGCTGTACGAAACTCGAGGTACCACTGTATTGTAATGACAAATATGTTTTTTGACAAACCTACATGAGTGTTAATAACTTACACAGAGGAGTTGAAAAATATATAGAAATCACACACTTCTTTTCCCTTACCCATCCATAATCATAGCATCCAAGGTGGTCTCTCCATTTTCGTCGGGGCTTCCCCCAAATCCTACAGTCCCATCACACTGTAATTCTTCACACACTGTGCATCCTTTCTCAACAGCATCCAAAGATGAACCATTTTCAGTGTTTAGAATAGTCCATGCTGCAAGAAAATACAGCAAATATAATATTCTACTGACTAATAAATAGTTAGTAAAATTTTACTTTTGACATTATACAGAAAACCCCCTCAGTTTAATGGACTAACGGGGAGAAGTGGCAGATAATGGTTTATCGGCAATTGTGATACATTGATTTTTTTCCCCGGATAGTAAAAAAACAGACAATTCTCTAACAAGTGAACTTTGACTGTTGTTTCTGAATCAGCTGACCAGAAAATTTTTTTCCCATATCTCTGAAATCCATTAAATCAAAGTTTACTGCATGCATCACAGATATTGAGGAATGCAGCATACTAATAAGATATTATGCATTGGGCAACTTCCTCTGTGGCAAAGGAGCAAGTTTGAAAAAACTAAACCTGAGTGTATCATTCAGTGCAGGTGTTTTGAGGGAATCCTCTCTCAACTAAACATGAGGTCACAGTAGGCTGCCCAATTTGGTGAAAAATTAGTGCTAATTAATACCCCGATGATGCAGTTAAGGATGAAGCATCTGGTACAGGAATTCTGGTACAGGCAATTCTGGAAGATTTAGTCTTGGAAAGGTTGGATTTTGGAGAAGCCTCCAAACCAAGAAAGAAAGGCAGAAGTGGCCCTGAAGAGACAGACAGAACAAGAAACTATCTTTGGGGAGTAGACTTTTTCAGAGATAGCCCTAATGAGGGTATCATGGAACAATAAAAAAAATGGGTATTAATGAAAACACTAAACCCAAGAGATCATTCTGTACTATTTGCATAGGTGTCCCTAATTCAATTGTTAGCAATCAGCCCCACTGAGGTCCAGGAGTCGATCCCCGGTATGGGTGGAAACATTAGGACATGTTTCTTTAACCCTTTGGGTTTTTTTACTACTAGACGGCTTACACGCCGGGCGTTTGACGACTAGTACGCATAAATTCTAGTGGCTTCAAATCAGGGGGAGAGCTGGTAAGCCTTCATGTGATAGAATGGGTCTATGTGGTAAGTGGATAGGAAAAAATCTATGCACCCGCATTGCATTTTGGGGGTGGTAATTCGTGCCCATTTGTCCAACCATGGGGAAGGGGGAAACCTCACTCCAGCAGTGTGAG
>WNWK01059934.1:0-10063 GCA_009830355.1 Cherax destructor
CTTAATCCCATCCAACACCAGGGATTACGTTTATGCCTCGGTGCTTTTCGCTCTTAACCGGTTGAGAGCCTCTATGCAGAAGGGAATATTCCATCCTTGTCCGATCGCCGTGATGCTCATTGCATTCGCTATTATGTTTCCTCTCATGACCTCTGAAATCCTTCCATATATAGAATAGTCACTGATGTTAGTAGACGTTCTTTATTTGTTCATCACCCCTGTTTACTTCGTCCCTTTTCTCTTCGCATACATTCGCTCTTGTCTTCTCTTCAGTTACCACCTTTCTATGTTCATGTATCATTTCCTTTTTCCCTTTCCCCTTGGGAAGTTCCGGCTGTTCGTGTCTGTTCTTTCCCACTGCCATGCTTGAAAGCCCAACTGCCTACAGCGGCTTCTCGCTCTCTTTTTCTTGACCACTTCCGTTCTCATTCTCATGCCATCGCAGTGTACACCGATGGTTCTAAGTCTTCTGACTGTGTCGGATTCGCAGCAGTGTTTCCGGACAGTGTCGTGCGAGGAGATTTATTATCTTCGGCTATCATTTTTACGGCTGAATTGTATGCCATTCTTGTAGCACTTATCCGTATTGCATCTATGCCTGTGTCACCATTTGTGGTAGTTTCAGACTCCCTTAGTGCTTTACAGCTATACGAAAATTTGATACACCTCAACCACTAGTTCTTCGTATCCAATTTTGGTTATGCAGTATCTCTAGCAAGGACAAAGATATTGTTTTTTGTTGGGTACCTGGTTATGTTGACGCGCAGGGCAATGAACAGGCAGACACTGCTGCGCGGTCAGCAGTACATGACCTCCCAGTTTCATATAGAAGTGTTCCATTCATGGACTATTTTGCTGTAATTGCTACCAACCTTCGCACCCGTTGGCAACACCGTTGGTCTGATCTGCTCCATAACAAACTTCATTCTATTAAACCGGTTATAGGTTTCTAGCCTTCTTCTTGTCACCAATGTCGAGGTTGGGAGACTACACTCTCCCGTCTTCGCATCGGCCACACTCGTCTTACTCACGGGTACCTCATGGAGAGGCTCCCTGCCCCTCTCTGTGAGCATTGTCAGGTTCCAGTGTCTGTTCGACATATCCTGTTGGACTTTCCACTCTATCAACGAGCACGCAGAATTTACCTCCAACGTCGTCTTCGCTCTACTGCTCTTTCTTTACCATCCCTTCTTGCTGATGGACCCTCCTTTAATCCTGACTCTCTCATTGACTATTTGACAGCAACTGATTTACTATACAAACTCTAATAATGATGCCTCTAGCACTCCCTTCAATCCTTTCTACCTCAATCTCTTGCTACCCTCTATTCCTGCACTATCCACTGCCCCGCTGCACTCCATATCCTAATAATCATCCCTCTCCCTCTTGCTACCCAATATCCCTGCAACCTGCCCTGCCCTGCTGCGCTGTATGGCCCTTTTGGTTTAGCGCTTCCTTTGATTATAATAATAATAATTCCGCCTTCCTCTTTGTTTTGTTTTCTACTGTTCTTTGATGCTTATATTTTCCCCATGTCTTTCGATATTAGTTTTTGTCTCTGCATGACTTTTCTTTGTATCATCCATTGCTTCTTTTGTTTCTCGGTATGACTTTGTCCTCTACCTATCTATACTTTGTAAATAAATACTCCCTTTCATTCGTTGTTTTTTTCTCTCCAGTTCGCTTTCGACTTGTATTACGTTTAAGATCTTTCTCATGTCTGTGCAGTTCCCTTCTTGGAGATTACACGGGTTATGTTTCTACACAGGTATGTTTCGCTGTATACCTGTTACATTTCTCTCCATATTAATTTCCGCAAGATAATTTCAATAATATATTGTCTCTAATTCTCATGGGCTTTTCATATTTTGTTTCACCGTGTACTCGCTTAGGTTTGAATACTGTGATCAATTTTGCCAGTTCATCCCTTCCTCTCTGTCTGGGTTGTATCTCTTATTTGCTGGTCCATAAAGGTTTCCATCACCGTCCTCATCATCTTAGCCCTCCACGCTTCCAGTTCCTTGGTGGACCAGAATTCTCACAGTCAATTTCCTGGTTCTTAAAACCTTTCGTGAAGAACCGGCTTGTACTGGTCAATTGGTCTTTCCTCGCTGCTTACGCTATAGTGTCCAACATCGCTCTGCCATTGTCGTTGTCTTAATCTACTGTTTGGTGATACATCACTGCTATTACTCTCTTAGGCTACCTCTTTTTTAATGTGCCTACTGTGTAGTCATTTATTCCTTTTTCTTCTTCTTTTCTAATCAAAACAGCAGAGCTTTCTGGTTAGGAGCGCTACTCCTCCCCTCGTCTGTTCACCGTATCCTTACACAGGACTTCATATCCTACATCAAGATTTTATCTTTTTCTTCATCTGTGTGTTTTAATATCTGTTTTCGTCTCTGTAAGTGCTTTGATATCTCAGGTTGCCTCTGTTATTCGCTCGTTCAATTTGCCATATTTGTTATCCTCTGTGTTCTTGTGCCATACCTTCAGTTATCCTTCTCTGAGTTCGGTTCTCGGTGGGAAGTGAAGGTTGAGTGTGTGGGTGAGCGCTGGTTGTGGGGAAGTTTTCTGTGCTCAAAAGGATTCAGGATTGTGGGTGTAGGTGAAGAATATTTGTTGGAGTAGAGTGAGAGGAATGTCTACAGACAGGGTGTGAGAGGAATGTCTACAGACAGGGTGTGAGAGGAATGTCTACAGACAGGGTGTGAGAGGAATGTCTACAGACACGGTGTGAGAGGAATGTCTACAGACAGGGTGTGAGAGGAATGTCTACAGACAGGGTGTGAGAGGAAAGATTGGAGGCAGGATGTGGGTGAGGAAAGACTGGAGGCAGGATGTGGGTGAGGAAAGACTGGAGGCAGGATGTGGGTGAGGAAAGACTGGAGGCAGGATGTGGGTGAGGAAAGACTGGAGGCAGGATGTGGGTGAGGAAAGACTGGAGGCAGGATGTGGGTGGGGAAAGACTGGAGGTAGGATGTGGGTGAGGAAAGACTGGAGGCAGGATGTGGGTGAGGAAAGACTGGAGGCAGGATGTGGGTGAGGAAAGACTGGAGGCAGGATGTGGGTGAGGAAAGACTGGAGGCAGGATGTGGGTGAGGAAAGACTGGAGGCAGGATGTGGGTGAGGAAAGACTGAAGGCAGGATGTGGGTGAGGAAAGACTGGAGGCAGGATGTGGGTGAGGAAAGACTGGAGGCAGGATGTGTGTGAGGAAAGACTGGAGGCAGGATGTGGGTGCTTTTGAGTTATTGTGTTTGAGTTTAAAGGTGGGTTGGGACTTGGTCTAGATTATTTGGCGGCTTTGCATGGTGTAACTCAAAGCTCCTGTTATTGCCTCCCCTGTTTCTTCTTTTCTGTGTCTCTCTCTTTCAGTTGTTCCCTTTCATTTTCTGTTGTCCCGATGCAGGTACACAAGGCACCATGAACTCGCCTAGTTGTACTCACCTAGTTGTAGTTGCAGGGGTCGAGTCACAGCTTCTGGCCCCGCCTCTTCATTAGTCGCTACTAGGTCGCTCTTCCTGTTCCGTGTGTGTGTGTGTATGTGTGTGTGTGTGTTTGTCTGTGTCTGTCTGTCTCTGTCTGCTCACTAAAGCATTATCAGTTGTATACGAAATACGAAGGCTTTCATGCATGGTTCTAGCGTGGACCCGAGTCTCCCTTTCGACAGGAAGCAGACAAGGATGTTGAATTGGGAAGTTCCGGGAAGAATGAGTATAACTAATAGGGTGCACCAGGGACTGGTCCTGGGCTTCGTTCACTTTATACAACCCATTCTTCCAGCACGAGTGATGAGGGTGCAGACTTCAATGCTGGGTGGTGATGGTGGCGTGCACCGTGGCATTGAAAGGCGTCTGTTTGTTTTTTATTTTTTATCTACGTATTTAATGTTTTATAAAATCTAACTTAACCCAAACTTTACCTGTAAATTTAGAGTATTAATATACTAACATAAGGAATCATTTTTGAAAATTAACTTAATAAAATGTGAACAGGTTATCTAACTGATAATAATAAAATTGACTAAAGTTATGAAACTACTAAATTATGCTTCCTCTGTAATATGTTTATAAATAAACCAAGAGGAAGTAAAGCAGTGGACGAAGACGAGGATAAAGAGTTTTTATGCGGAATTTCAAAATATTCGACAAATGTTACAATAATGTTTAATGTTAATTTAGTAAATCACTGGCAGAAATATAACAAATGACCTGGAGGTTGTCATTAGCAATGGTTTCATCCGCGTATATGATGCGTAGTCCCGAGTAACTAACCTGGCAGAAATCAAATCAAAGTGTAATTCCAGGAATCAGGATAATATAAAAAAAATAAACACACACACACACACACACCTGACGACACTGGAAGACAGGAGAGATAAGGGAGATATGATAAAGACATAAAATACCGAGAGGAATCGACAAGGTGAACAGACAATGTTCCAGAGATGGGACACAACAACAAGGGGTCACAATTGAAAGTTGAAGACTCAGATGAATCACAGGGATGTTGATGTTAGGAAATATTTCTTCAGTCACAGAGTTGCCAGGAAGTGGAATAGTCTGGGAAGTGATGTAGTGGAGGAGGTGAATACACACACACACAAACACACACACACACACTATATATATATATATATATATATATATATATATATATATGTCGTGCCGATTAGGTAAAACTTGCGATTTTGACTTAAATAGCAACGCTCACCTTGCCATATAAGACAAGTGAAAATTTGTGTATGGAATAATTTCGCCAAAATCATTCTGAACGTAACGAAAAAAATATATTTCATTGTGTTTGTTTATTATTAAATTAATGTTAACGTATCTAAAATATATTTAGTTGGGTTAGGCTAAATTAAATTGCGCTTGTTGTAATAAGGTTAGGTAGGTTTTCAAAGTTTCTCTTGGTACAAAATTATAAATTCTTACATTAACATAAATGAAAAAATATATCTTTAATCGTATAAGAAAATTTTAGAAAGGACTTAATTTTAGATGAGTTCTTGCTAATTGACCAGTTTTACCTAATCGGCACGACATATATATATATATATATATATATATATATATATATATATATATATATATATATATATATATATATATATATATATATATATATATATATATATATATATATATGTCGTGCCGATTAGGTAAAACTGGTCAATTAGCAAGAACTCATTTAAAATTAAGTCCTTTCTAAAATTTTCTCTTATACGTTTAAAGATATATTTTTTTCATTTATGTTAATGTAAAAATTTATAATTTTGTACCAAAAGAAACTTTGAAAACCTACCTAACCTTATTATAGCCTAACCCAACTAAATATATTTTAGATACGTTTACAATAATTTAATAATAAACAAACACAATGAAATATATATTTTTTTTCGTTAGGTTCAGAATGATTTTTGCGAAGTTATTGCATACACAAATTTTCGCTTGTCTTATATGGCAAGAAGAGCGTTGCTATTTAAGCCAAAATCGCAAGTTTTACCTAATCGGCACGACATATATATATATATATATATATATATATATATATATATATATATATATATATATATATATATATATATATATATATATATATATATATATGCAAGACAACCACTATGAAAAAATAGAGGAATTCCAAGCGCTTTCGTGACTACTCACATTATCAAGGAACTATAAAAGGAAACATGACAAGAGGACTTATATAAGGGGCAAGACTACACCTCAGTCACATCACACTAACAAAGACTACACCTCACAGTAGCGTAACATCTCACGACTCTGTGAAGAGGAACATAAGAAAGGACCTGAAACTCTTCCCAAGAATTAAGATTAGTGCAATTTATCATTAAATTCTTCCCAAATTTTATAAGAACATAAGAACATAAGAATGGAGGAACACTGCAGAAGGCCTACTGGCCCATACAAGGCAGGTCCTTATCAAAACCACCACTACCTAAGAATTTACTCCTGTACTCACGACACTAATCAAACCCAGCCCCTCCCACTCATATATTTGTCCAATCTCTTTTTAAAGCCACCCAAGGTCCTAGCCTCTATCACCCTACTCGGAAGATTGTTCCACGCATCTACAACTCTGTTCGAAAACCAGTACTTGCCTATGTCCTTTCTAAATCTAAATTTATCCAATTTAAATCCGTTATTTCTCGTTCTTACTTGGTTCGATATCCTCAGTATTTTATTAATATCTCCTTTGTTTATGCCCATCATCCACTTGTACACCTCGATGATATCTCCCCTCATTCTACGTCTTTCCAGAGAGTGGAGATTCAATGCTCTAAGTCTATCTTCATACGGGAGATTTCTTATACTGTAAATCATTTTAGTCATTCTTCTTTGTATGTTCTCCAATGAATCTATATCCATCCTGTAGTAAGGAGACCAAAACTGAGCTGCATAATCCAAATGAGGTCTCACTAGTGATGTATAGAGCTGTAAAATAACTTTTGGACTTCTGTTGCTTATACTTCTTGAAATAAATCCTAGTAATCTGTTAGCCTTATTGCGCACACTTAGGCACTGTTGTCTTGGCTTTAGATTTCTGCTTACCATGACTCCCAAGTCTTTTCACATTCTGTATGATCAAGCTCAACTTCACCTAGTTTATAAATTCGAGGGATATTTTCATTACCAACGACTAGCACCTTACACTTGTCCACATTAAACTTCATCTGCCACTTTTCAGACCAAGACATTAATTTATCCAAATCCTCCTGGAGTTCACTGGTATCCTCCTCAGAATGAATTATACGGCCTATTTTTGTATCATCAGCAAATTTACTCATGTCACTTGCAATTCCTTCATCAAGGTCATTTATGTAAATTATGAACAACAATGGGCCCAAAACTGATCCTTGTGGAACGCCACTAGTGACAAATCCCCATTCAGATTTGACCCCATTAATGGAAACTCTCTGCTTTCTATTGGTAAGCCATGCCTCTATCCATGCTAGAACTTTACCTCCTATACCATGAGCTGCCACCTTTCTTAAGAGTCTCTTGTGAGGTACTCTATCGAAGGCCTTACTGAAATCCAAGTAAACTATATCATATTCTTTATCACTGTCTACTGCCTCAAATGTTTTATTGAAAACGTCAGTAAATTTGTCAGGCAGGAACGACCTCTCGTAAACCCATGCTGAGATTCATTAATCAAATTATGTTCTTCAAGGTGACTTCTGATAATATCAGCTATAATTGATTCTAATAATTTGCCTACTATAGACGTGAGGCTTATTGGACGGTAATTTGATGGAATGGACTTATCCCCTGATTTGAATATAGGAACTACATTAGCTATCTTCCACATCTCTGGCACAACACCAGTTAGGATGGACGTATTAAACACATTCGTTAATGGCTGACTAAGTTCCATTTTGCATTCTTTAAGTACCCTGGAAAACAACTCGTCGGGTCCCGGGGACTTATTTTGCTTCAGTTTATCTATCTGTTTGATAACCATGTCCCTCGTGACAGTAATATTAGTTAATTTGAATTCTTCAGGAACTGAATAATTGTTAATTTCTGGTATCTCATTTACGTCTTCTTGTGTAAAGACTGACAAAAAATAGTCATTAAATAGAGAACACATTTCCAGTTCGTTATCCGTCAGCTGTCCATTCCCAATTTTCAGAGGTCCTACCTTTTCCCTCACCTTCGTCCTGTACACTTGAAAGAACCCTTTTGGATTAGTCTTTGATTCATTAGCAACCTTAATCTCATAGTCACGTTTAGCCTTTCTAATCCCCTTTTTTACTTCTCTTTTCAACTGAACATATTGGTCAATAAGGTTAACATCTCCTCTTTTGATGCGCCTATAAATTCCTCTTTTCTCTCCTAATAAATGTTTTAGCCTCCTGTTAATCCATTTGGGATCGTTATTATTTGACCTAAATTCTCTCTGGGGAATAAACATACTCTGTGCACGTTGTACATTATTAAGAAACAAATCATAAACGCAGATCCCATCGTAATCGTTAGCTAGATTACCCCAGTCGAGATTAGACAGGTGTTCCCTAAGTCCAATATAATCGGCAGAACGAAAATCAGGAACTTTTACCGTATTATCCCTATTCTCGTACTCCCATGTAATATTAAAAGTAATGGATTTGTGATCACTAGCTCCAAGCTCTTCAGTGATCTCCAGATTATTTACAAGAGTTTCTTTATTTGACAAGACTAGGTCGAGCAAATTATTACCTCTGGTAGGCTCCGTCACACACTGCTTCAGAAAACAGTCCTGAACTACTTCCATAAAGTCACTGGACTCCAGATTACCGGTCAAAGAAGTCCAGTCAATTTGACTAAAGTTAAAATCCCCTACTAACACTACGTTATTGTGCCTAGAAGCCCTAAGAATTTCGTCCCAAAGAAGTCTCCCTCTATCGTGATCCAAGCCTGGAGGTCGGTATATTACACCTAGAATCAGTTTTTCTTGACCTTCTAGAAACTCTACCCAAACAGATTCTGTTAATGATCCATCTATTTTTATGCCTGTTTTTATGCAGCAATTTATATTTTCTCGTACATACAATTATTAATTATAAAAGAATCCAATTTATATAAACCAAAAGAAATATTCATATTATTTTCAAAACTGCTTTTAATGAAACATGATTGTTATAGTTATAGGAAAGATATTGACCACTAACTCTTCTTAGTTTAAACTATTATTACAACTCACACAGGACCCACATATATACCATTAGCAACTTAAGAGTTCAACTTGTTTCTCAAAATCAATCTATAGCTTAAACATCTCTATAATTGATGAAAAATAGACATGTCCAACATCTGGGCATCTGTATTGTAGACGTTTCGCCATCAAGTGGGTTTATCAAGTTTGTATATAGTAGAACTATATACAAAAGATGAGGTAATCAGTCCCTCAGCCTTGGAGTTGGTGTGAAGAGGCTGTAGTCTTGAAGATGGAGAATACTGTCAATACTGTATAATAAAAATGAAAATGTGAACATCGGGGTATCTGTTGTAGACGTCCGCCCCCCCAAAGCTTTATCAATACAAATTTTCAGACCGTAGTCTTGCAGTTGTATATTTTTTTTCTGTCTTAAATTATATCCTAGAATTTGTTTAAAAACCCTGGTTGAACGTCTACAATGGAATTCTGATTTCAGATCCCTAATTTTTCGGGGATTGAATACCATTCTTTTACAAACTTTTTAAATTAAAAATTTTATATTAATAATAATAATAATAATAATAATAATAAAAATTAATAATAATAATAATAATCATAATGGTGATGGACCAGGGCTTCGGCCCTTCGTGCCCTGGTGATGGCCCGGGGTGCTTCGGCCCTTAAATCCCTGGTGATGGCCCGGGCTTCCCCTTAGGCCCTGGTGAAGGACCGGGGGCTTCCCCTTCATCCCCTGGTGATGGCCGGGGCCCAGCTCCTTCAGTTCCTCTTTGGTGTGCCCAATCGGACTTGTTCCATGGATGGAGTAGAAGTTGGGTTGGAAAAAGGGTTATTGTTTTTAGGTTGGTTTTGGGTTTGGGGGGGACCCCTGGGGTTTGGGGTTGGCCGCTCAGTGTTTCTTCCCGTAATCTTATGAGAGGGGGTTTAAATTTTAGCGGGGCTTGGAGGGGTTTGGGTTGAGGGGGTGAAGGTTGCTTGGGTCCGTGGGGGTGGGATGGGGAAATATTTTTTTGGGGGGTTGGTTTTCTGGACCTCCTAGTATGGGCCATGGCCTGTTGCAGTTTCCTCCTTTCTTATGTTCTTATGTTCTTATATTCCCTCAACCATGGACTTGTTTGATACAACCTTCTCAGCATTTTAAAAACAATTTGGTGGGTTAAAAATTCCCTGAATAAATAGAGCATTATAATCTTGTCCCCTTTAATGCTATATTTATGTTGTTTTTAATCTTAGTTCAAGACTTTTACCAGTTTGACCATAATAAACTTTATCGCATTTTTTCAGGGGAAACTTTAGAAAATCCGTCAGCATTTTGGGGGTTTTTTTAAAAAGTCCCTTTTTTTATCAGGAGGGGGCCGCTTAACTCCCGTGAAACGT
>WNWK01059935.1:0-10063 GCA_009830355.1 Cherax destructor
GAACCGTACCACAAAATAACTCATAACACGTCCACAACAACACTGAACCGTCCAAATACTGAACAGCCCAACAACCAACACTGTCCACAACCTGGAAACTGACCAAACAACATGAACACGTACACAACTCCAGAACACACCAAACTAGAATGTACACAACAACTGAACACTAACACCTGAAAGCCACCAAAACATTAAAATCAAATGCCAACCCAGAACACACCACAACCTAGAACACTGAACACAACCTGAATGTACCACAACAATGAAACGTACCACAACAAATAGAACACTGTACAAAAACCGGAAACTGTACCACAACAACACTGAAACTGAACAAAACCTAGAACACTGTACCACAACAACCTGAACACTGCCACAACAACCTCAAACACTGTACCACAACACTCAGAACACTACCACAAAACACTGGAATGACACAACAACACTAGAACACTGTACCACAACAACCTGAACATGTACCACACAACACTAGAACACACCACAAAACCAAACACGTACCACAACAACACTGGAACACTAAAACAACACAGAACACTGTACCACAACAACTTAGAACACTGTACCCAACAACACTGAACACTGTACCACAAACAATACCTAGCACTGTACCCAACCACTGAAACTGACCACAACAACACTAGAAATGTAACAACAACCTAGAACACTACCACAACAACTAGAACATGTACCACAACAACTCAGAACATTACCAAACAACACTGAACACTGTACCACAAACTAGAACCTGTACCACAACACTCTAAACGTACCACAACAACCAGAACACTCCACAACAAACGAATTCAAAACACAGAACACTGTACCACAACAACCAGAACACTGTACCACAACAACATGAAACTGTACCACAAACAAATAACAGAACACGTCCACACAACACGAACACGTCCACAACAACTAGAACACTGTAAACACCAGAACCTGTCCACAAACCGAACTTCCAAACAACACAAAACAATGCACTCACAACAACACTAGAAGTACCACAACACCCCCCCAAACACAACCACACAACACTAGAACACTCCACAACACCAGAACTGTACCACAACCGAACACTGTCCACAACAACACTAGAACACTGTACCACAACAACTAGAACACTGTACCAACAACAGAACCTGTCACACAACTAACGTCCACAACACTCTAGAACGTCCACAGACAACACTAGAACTCTGATCTTCAACAAAAGACTGAACGTGTCCACAGCAACATGAGCATCTGTGCCACAGATAGACTCTGAACCTCGTTCCACAATACCTAGAACACGTCACAAAACACTGAACCTGCCAAAAAAACCTAGAACACTGTGCCACAGAAACACTAGACACTGATCACAACAACACTAGAACACTGTCCACAACAACACAGAACCTGTCCACAACAACACAGAACACTAGAACAACATACTCTAGAAACTGTACCACAACAACACTAGAACACTGTCCACAAACACTAGAACACTGTACCACACAACACTAGAACACGTACCACAAAACACAGAACCTCACTAACATAAGCACTTCAGAACACATGCACGTCCAAACACATCCTAGAACACGTGCCACAAACATCAGTGAACACTAGACACAACACTAGAACACTGTACCACAAACACGTGAACACTAGATACAACAACACTAGAACACTGCACACACTCAGAACACTGTACCACAAACTCTAGGACACTAGAACACAAACTCCTAGAACACTGTACCACAACAACACTAGAACACTGTACCACAACAACACTGGAACACTGTACCACAACAACACTAGAACACTGTACCACAAACACTAGAACACTGTACCAAACAAAACTAGAACACTGTACCACAACAACACTAGAACACTGTACCACAACAACACTAGAACACTGTACCACAACAACACTAGAACACTGTACCACAACAACTCTAGAACACTTGTCCACAACAACTCAGAACACTGTCCACAACAACACTAGAACACTGTACCACAACAACACAGAACACTGTACCACAACAACACTAGAACACTGTACCACAACAACTCTAGAACACTGTTCCACAACAACCTAGAACACTGTACCACAACAACACTAGAACACTGTACCACAACAAACTAGAACACTGTTCACAACAACACTAGGAACACTGTACCACAACAACTCTGGGAACACTGTTCCACAACAACACTAGAACACTGTACCACAAACAACACTAGAACACTGTCCACAACAACTCTAGAACACTGTACCACAACAACACTAGAACACTGTACCACAACACACTAGAACACTGTTCCACAACAAACTAGAACACTGTTCCACAACAACACTAGAACACTGTACCACAAACAACACTAGAACACTGTACCACAACAACACTAGAACACTGTACCACAACAACACTAGAACACTGTACCACAACAACACTAGAACACTGTACCACAACAACACTAGAACACTGTACCACAACAACACTAGAACACTGTACCACAACAACTCTAGAACACTGTACCACAACAACACTAGAACACTGTACCACAACAACACTAGAACACTGTACCACAACAACACTGGAACACTGTACCACAACAACACTAGAACACTGTACCACAACAACTCTAGAACACTGTACCACAACAACACTGGAACACTGTACCACAACAATCTAGAACACTGACCACAAAACTAGAACACTGTACCACAACAACACTAGAACACTGTACCACAACAACACTGGAACACTGTACCACAACAACTCTAGAACACTGTACCACAACAACACTAGAACACTGTACCACAACAACTCTAGAACACTGTACCACAACAACACTAGAACACACACCAGTACACACACCAGTACACACACCAGTACACACACCAGTACACACACCAGTACACACACCAGTACACACACCAGTACACACACCAGTACACACACCAGTACACACCCTCAGTACACACACACCAGTACACTCACCAGTACACACACCAGTACACACCTTCAGTACACACCCTCAGTACACACACACCAGACACACAAACCTACAAACCTCGGCAAAGGAGAAAGACCGGGTGAGTATAACGCCAAGCAAGTCTCCGGAGACACAATCAACCAGATAACTGCGGCAGGCAAGGGCGACTGGCAAACCTAAGATTAGCGTTCCGTTACCTTAACAAGGAATCGCAAGACACTGACACCGTGATGTCAGGCCCATACTAGAATATGCAGACCAGTCTGGAACCCCACCCGGTCACAGTAAGGAAACTAGAGAAAGTGCAAAGGTTTGCGACAAGGTTAGTTCCACAACTCAGGGGTCGTCTTATGAAGAAAGAGAGGGAAATAGGACAACAACACTGGAGGAAAGAAGGGTCAGAGGAGACATGATAACGACATACAAAATACTGCTGGGAATCGACAAGGTAGACAGGGGCAGGATGTTCCAGAGAGGGAGCACAGAAACAAGGGGACACAACTGGAAGCTGAAGACTCAGATGAGTCAAGGGATGTTAGGAAGCATTTCTTAGCCACAGAGTAGTCAGGAAGTGGAATGGACTAGAGAAAGATATAGTGGAGGCAGGAACCTACATAGTTTTAAGACAAGGTATGATAAAGCTCATGGAGCAGGGAGACCGAGACCCAGTAGCAGACAGGCGAAGAGGGGGGCCAGGAGCTGAGTCTCGACCCTGCAACCACAATTAGGTGAGCAATAGGTGAGCACACCCCAATACACTCACCAGTACACACCACCAGTACACATTACCAGTACACACACCAGTACACACCCTCAGTACACACACCAGTACACACCACCAGTACACATTACAGTACACACACCAGTACACACCCTCGTACACCCCAGTCACACCACACCAGTACACACCCAGTACACACCAGTACACACCCTCAGTACACACACCAGTACACACCTCAGTACACACACCAGCAACACACCAGTACACACACCAGTACACACCCTCAGTACACACACACACCAGTACACACCCCCCAGTACACACACCAGCACACACCACCAGCACCACCAGTACACACCACCAGTACACACACCAGTACACCCCAGTACTCACTCTTGGCAGGCTTGGCTTACTGGTATTCTCTTGATATTGGCTTCCTGGCGCAGCTGGCTCATAGCACTGCATGGCTGTATCTGGTTAGTATCCTCTCACCCTTGACGACATCCTGGGAACAGGAGCTGACCTCAACACCTGGGGTCACGTCAGGCCACTCAATGTAGGTTCTGGAGGCCAGGCTTAGCTCCAGAAACCCTGGCTTAGATCCTGGAGGCCTGGCTTAGATCCAGGAGGCCTGTCTTGAATCCTAGAGGACAGGCTTAAATCCTAGAGGCCTGGATTTGATTTTGGGTCAACAACAGATCACAACTGAGGTCCTTGTACCTTTCTACTGGACCTTTCTAACTCATCTTTCCACTGTACCTTTCCACTGTTCCCTCTCCACTGTCCTTTTCCACTGTACCTTTCCTAGGTACTGTGACGGGTCCTCCTGTAGAAAGCTCCTGTGAAAAGTTCTCCTATAGGCTCCTGTGGAAGGTTCTCCTGCAGGGGGTTGGTTAAGGAAGGTTTTGGTGCTGGGGAAACAGTGACAGCTGCTGACACGAGTTCCTGTGCGGGCTCCTCAGCTGCTCTAACAGGAGCTCACTACACCCGCTCAACAGGAGCTCCCTGGCCACACACGTCCTGCTTGTTGGGTGCTGCAGGTCTCTGCCAGGCTGCTGGCTCCCGCTGCATATAGCATAGTGGTGCTACCCACGACTGCCGCGAAACCCCGTTGACTCTCGGGCGATGGGGTGGCAACGGGGGATAGGTAGACTGGGTCTGGGAAAAGAGGGCCATGAACAGGCGACCACCGTTCTGTTAAAAACAAGTGAGTTAAAAGAAACCCCAAGCCATGGGGCGTGGGAACACCAGCAGTGTGTTGCTCACCTTGTTCTATATGATGGTTTTCTTTTGGGAACACGCAATGTGTTGCTCACTTATTCCATATGAATTCATTGGGGGACCCACCAGGTGTTGCTACACTGTTCTATATGATAGTTACATTGTAACACCAGCAGTGTGTTGCTACCTTTTTATATGATAGTTACATTGTGGGAACACCAGCAGTGTGTTGCTACACTGTTCTATATGATAGTTACATTGTGGAACAACCAGCAGTGTGTTGCTACACTGTTCTATTGATAGTTACATTGGGAACACCACCAGTGTGTTGCTACACTGTTCTATATGATAGTTACATTTGGGAACACACCAGTGTGTTGCTACACTGTTCATATGATAGTTACATTGAGGAACACCAGCAGGTGTTGCTACACTGTTTTTTATGATAGTCACATTGTGGGAACACCACCAGTGTGTTGCTACACTGTTCTATTATAGTTACATTTGGGAACACCAGCAGTGTGTTGCTCACTGTTCTATATGATAGTTACATTTGGGAACACCAGCAGTGTGTTGCTACACTGTTCTATATGATAGTTACATTGTGGGAACACCCCAGTGTGTTGCTACACTATTCTATATGATAGTTACATTGTGGGAACACCGCAGTGTGTTGCTACACTGTTCTATATGATAGTTACATTGTGGGAACACCACCAGTGTGTTGCTACCTGTTCTATATGATAGTTACATTGTGGGGGAAAACCAGCAGTGTGTTGCTACACTGTTCTATATGATGTTACATTGTGGGAACACCACAGTGTGTTGCTACACTATTCTATATATAGTTACATTGTGGGAACCCGCAGTGTGTTGTCCTATTCTATATGAATTACATTGTGGAACCCAAGGGTGTTGCTACACTGTTCTATATGATAGTTACATTGTGGGAACCCACCAGTGTGTTGCTACACTGTTCTATATGATAGTTCATTGTGGGAACACCACCAGTGTGTTGCTACACTGTTCTATATGATAGTTACATTGTGGGAACACCAGCAGTGTGTTGCTACCTTTATATGATAGTTACATTGTGGGAAACCAGCAGTGTGTTGCTACACTCTCCCATATGATAGTTTTGTGGGAACACCAGCAGGTGTTGCTCACTATTCTTATGTAGTTACATTGTGGGAACACCACCAGTGTTGTACACTGTTCTAAATAAGTTACATTGTGGAAACCAGCAGTGTGTTTCTACACTGTTCTATTGATGTTACATTGTGGCACCACGTGTGTTGCTACACTTTTTTATATGATAGTTACATTGTGGGAAAACCAGCAGTGTGTTTCACACTATTCTATATGATAGTTACATTGTGGGAACACCAGCAGTGTGTTGCTACACTGTTTATAAATTACATTGTGGGAACACCCAGTGTGTTGCACACTGTTCTATATGATAGTTACATTGGAACCACCATGTGTTGCTACACTGTTCTATATGATAGTTCATTGTGGGAACACCACCAGTGTGTTGCTACATTTCTATATGATAGTTACATTTGGGAACACCACCAGTGTGTTGCTACACTGTTCTTTTGATAGTTACATTTTGGGAACACCCCCCGGTGTTGCTACACTGTTTATATGAAAAGTTACATTTTGGGAACACCAGCAGTGTGTTGCTACCTTTTTTTAATTTGATAGTTCATTTGGGAACACCCCCCGTTTTTTCTCACTTTTAAGTAGTTCTTTTGGGAACCCACATTTTCTACACGGTTCAATGAATTCAGTGGCCCAGCTTTGGGGTTGCACACGTTCTATATGAAGTTACATTGGGGGCCCAGAGGGTTTGCACATTTTTAAAATGTTACTTTGGGGAACACCACAGTTTTGTTTTACACTGTTCATAAAGTTACATTGTGGGACACCAGCAGTGTGTTGCTCCCTTTTTAATGAAAGTTCATTTGAAACCCCCCGGGTGTTGCCATGTTCTTTAATGGGGTTAAGGGGAAAAGCGGGTTTCCCCCCCTTTCTTTTTAATTCTTTTTGGGGGGGGCCCCCGCAGTGTTTTACAATTCTATAAAACAAAAAACACCACAGGGTTCTAAATATTTTTGTAAATTCATTGGGGAAAACCCCAAAACAGTGGGCCCTTTTTAAAAGTAACATTTTGGGAACACCACCAGGGTTGCTTTTTCCCGGGGGGCCCCAAAAAAAAAAGGGTTTTTGGGGAAAAAACCCCCACAGAAGTGTTCTTAAACCCCCTGTTTTTTTTTAGTCACATTGTGGGAACAAATCAGTCCTCACAGAACTGTATTTGGGGGTCGAGACTCAGCTCCTGGCCCCCCTTTTTTAAGCTTTCCAGCCACTCTTCAGAATCTCCCAAAAAAAACTGGGTCATCAGCAAACAGCATCTGTGACAAGCCCCACTTTGTGTTAGATTTTTTATCTTGAACCCCCCACACCCCCCCCTAACCCCCCGGGTTTTTCCCCTTTGGCCGCCAAATGCACCCCCGGCCCATGTTTTAAATAAGGAACAAAAAAAGTTTTCCTGTTCATGGGGGGGTGGGCCCCCCTAACCCGGGGGGCCCTAGCCCCCTTTTAAAGTACATTCCTTCAAAATTTTTCTTTCGGGGGGAAAAGGGGGGAAAAAAGGGGGGCCCCCATAACAGTTAAATTTGGGGGGCCCCCCCATAACGCAAAATTTTTGGGGCCCCAAAATTTTTGGTCACCCACTGGTGAGGATCATCTTAGACGATGGTGTTGTATGACATGACAGCTGGAGAAAAAGTGCCCCCACATATCCTTGCAAAATTCCCCCAGGCGTGTTATTTTTCTTTTCCCCAGGCGGTGTGAGGTGAGAGAGGGGAGAGGGGGAGAGAGTGAGAGTGGGGAGGAGAGAGAGAGAGAGGGGGCCAGGGGGTTTTCCCCCTTTTGGGGGCCCCAGCTGTCTCAATTAATCATGGCAAACACAGCTTCTCTTCCCAGTGACTCATTAAAATACACACAACACACACACACACACACACACACACACAAAACACACACACAGGGAGGCAGGATCCATACTTACATAGCTTTAATAAGAGGTAGGGTGCTCATGGAGAAAGGGAAAGTGGACCAAATGACGACCAGTGAAAGACGGGGCCAGGAGTTTGAATCGCCCCCTGAAACCACAGATAGGTGAGCACACATACCACACACGGGGAGCAAATGACTGCCCTGCAACCACAACTAGATAGTACACACACAAAGTCCATCACTCGTGTTAGGGAGAAAGGGGGGGATAATAGTTAATAAATCTCAAATGGCACCCTTATCTCTTGGCATCCCCCCGGGGCCCCCCCCACCCCCCACCCACCTAACTTGTTCACTAGTCCAATACCGTCCCTTTAAATGGTCCCAGTCGAACCGAAATGTTTGATTTGACCATTATTTTTATACCTCGCTCCCTCTGTGGCAGGGGTGAGAAGCCCCGGTAAAGGAGGGTCCAGCCGGTGAGGGGAACAAAAAGGAAGGATCTGGAAAAAGGGGGTTACTACTAACCTATCTCTTAAGGGCTAGTATACACTGTGACGCCAGTGACATACCTATGATTACCAAGGCAGGGTAGTGACTTTTGTTTTTAAAATTTTTTTTTCCCCCCTTGGGGGGGGGTTTGTTTATTGTGTACCTCATATCCATCCTGTGGTTTTGTGGTAAAAAAATTTTTTTGGGGGGTTTTCCTCATTCCATCCTGTGGATGGTAGTGGCCCAGTTTATTGTGTCCTCATATCCATCCTGTGGATGGTAGTGGCCCAGTTTATTGTGTACCTCATATCCATCCTGTGGAGGTAGGGGCTAGTTTATTTGTCCCCCATATCCATCCTGTGGATGGTAATTGGCCCTTAAATTTATTTTTTTTCCTCATATCCATCCTGTGGGGGGTAGTGGCTAGTTTTTTTTACCTCATTTTTTCCATCCTGTGGATGGTAGGGGCTATTTTTTTGTGTCCCCCCCATATCCATCCTGTGGATGGTAGTGGCCCAGTTTATTGTGTCCTCATATCCATCCTGTGGGGGGTAGTGGTGTTTATTTGTACCTCATATCCATCCTGTGGTGGTAGTGGCTAATTTATTGGGGGGTTTTCCCCCGTTTTTTTTTCCCTCCTGTGGATGGTAGCCCACAAATATGGATACACAATGGGGCCCGGAACTGGGCCCCAAAAAAAGGGGTTTAAAAGGAGTACATCGGGGTTGATATCAACATTTTACTTATTGTCACAAGAATTTAGAAAATTTACTTAATATATCTGGTATCTTATCTTCATTAATAAGATATCTTGACATATCAAAAGGGAAACAGTCAGAACTTACAGTGGTGACTTCGGGGGATATCTCAGAGTCGTAAGTCAGAGTAGTGCCTGGGGTCCCCCCAGACTCAAACAAGGAATCATTCAGAGCACTTCTGACCAATTTTCCCCAAAAAGGGACCCCCTACAGCAACCCTGTTAAAATGGAAGGACTGACCCCCCCCAAAAATTGCTTCTGGTCCCAGTGTTATATTCCCCCATTTGACTGAAGGTCCACGAATCAGTATATTGGGTTAAAGTATTATCCCCGGGGGTGAATAGGGGGGGAGATAACTTTAAACTCCATTAACCAAAACCACCTCAATGACCCTTGTAGTAGATAGACTTTAAACCCCATTAACCAACCAACCAGCCTCAATGACCCCCGGGAGTAGAAGACTTTAAACCCCATTAACCAACCAACCAGCCCTTTAAAGACCCTCGTGGTAGATAGACTTTTTAAACCCCCCAAAACCCAAACCCAAAAAAACCTTAATGACCCTCGGTAGTAGATAGACTTTTAAAAACCCCCCCAACCAACCAACCAGCCTTAATGACCCTCGTGTAGTAGATAGTTTAAACCCCATTAACCAACCAACCACCCCTTTAAAAAAACCCCCGGGGTAGATAGACTTTTAAAAACCCCCTTAACCAACCAACCAGCCCCTTTAAGACCCTCTTATAGATAGACTTTAAACCCCATTAACCAAAAACCAGCCCCTTTAAAAAAACCCCCTGTGTAGATAGACTTTAAACCCCCTTAACCAACCCAAACCCGT
>WNWK01059936.1:5000-10062 GCA_009830355.1 Cherax destructor
GATAGTGTTCCACATAAGTAAGGTGTTTGATAGTGTTCCACTCATTAGAAAGGTGTTTGATAGTGTTCCACACACAAGAGTAACACAACTACCTGTAGTTGCGAGTGTTGCTGGAGACTCGCCCTTGGACCAAGACGTAGCTCATCGATAAACATAAGAAAGTTGTTCGTAAATGAAGAGAAATCAGAGCGGCGACCAGTCACGTTGTGGTGTCCCGCAGGGGTCAGTGTTGGCACCCTCGTTGTTAATACTTTGCATCAACGAGTGTGCAGTGGAAACCTGTTATTGCTTTTGTTTTCCACTCTGGTAGAATTGTTCATTCTTTCTGTCTCATGAACACTTAAGGTGACAGGTAAATCTTTCTGTCTCGTGAACACTTAAGATGACATGTAAATCTTTCTGTCTGATGAACACTTAAGATGACAGGTAAATCTTTCTGTCTCGTGAACACTTAAGATGACAGGTAAATCTTTCTGTCTGATGAACACTTAAGATGACAGGTAAATCTTTCTGTCTCATGAACACTTAAGATGACAGGTAAATCTTTCTGTCTCGTGAACACTTAAGATGACAGGTAAATCTTTCTGTCTGATGAACACTTAAGATGACAGGTAAATCTTTCTGTCTCGTGAACACTTAAGATGACAGGTAAATCTTTCTGTCTCATGAACACTTAAGTGACAGGTAAATCTTTCTGTCTCATGAACACTTAAGGTGACAGGTAAATCTTTCTGTCTCGTGAACACTTAAGATGACAGGTAAATCTTTCTGTCTCATGAACACTTAAGGTGACAGGTAAATCTTTCTGTCTCATGAACACTTAAGGTGACAGGTAAATCTTTCTGTCTCATGAACACTTAAGGTGACAGGTAAATCTTTCTGTCTCATGAGCACTTAAAATGACAGGTAAATCTTACAAAGTTCTACTTACGTTCAGTAAACATTCAGTATGAGCATACCTTTACTTATATGGTTCTTAATAGTTGTGAATCGTGTAATGTTTCCGTCCTATTAGCCTGGTCTGAGACCGGGCCCCTAGCGTAGTGTACAATATGTAGCTTACATGTGGTAAAATATTGTAAGCACAAAGAAAACCACTAACATGCCTGAGCATTTCGGCCCTGGGGAAGATAGTCCCCAGAACCACTAATGGTGACATAAATATAATCGTAACTACACAAAAAAAAATATGTCGAAGAATTATGAGAATAGGGTAATGTGTGTGTGTGTGTGGGAAACGCAATTTAAGGTTCTAATTTCTGGAGATAAAGGTAGGCCTAGTGCATATAGGTAAATAATATAGGACTTAAAACAGATGGGAAAAAGACTTAAGTTGTTCTGGCTAGCAGAAATCTGAAGGCAAGTGTTAGTCATAAAGCTAGTAGGCTGTTGAGCTGATAGACTGTTAGGGTGATAGACTGTAAAGATAATAGACTATTGAGCTAATAGACTGTTAAGGTGATAATAGACCGTGACATGTAATAACAGAAAACCCAGTTATGTTGCAACTCTTTAGACATCCTTGGAAACAGATCAGAGTAAAGCAGTCAGGTTGTGATCTCTGAGTTAACTGAAGAGAGAGGAGGAAGAGCAGAAGTATTTACTTAGTAAAATTGGACACATCAGCAGTGTGTTGCAGCCTGGGGTCTTGTTACTGATGGTTGGGGTCCTATTGTTGTTACCTGGGGTCTTGTTGCTGCAGCCTGGGGTCGTGTTGCTGTTGCTGCTGCAACCTGGAAACTTGTTGTTGTTATTGTTGCTGCCTGGGGTCTTGTTACTGCTGCCAGGGGTCCTATTGTTGTTGCCTGGGGTCTTGTTGCTGCAGCCTGGGGTCTTGTTGCTGCTGCAACATGGGATCTTGTTGTTGTTGCTGCCTGGGGTCTTGCTACTGCTGCCAGGAGTCCTATTGTTGTTGCCTGGGGTTTTGTTGTTGCTGCCTGGGGTCTTGTTTCTGCCTGGAATCTTGTTGTTACTGCCTGGGGTCTTGTTGCTGCCTGGAGTGTTGTTGCTGCCTGGGGTCTTGTTGTTACTTCCTGGGGTCTTGTTGCTGCCTAGGATCTTGTTGTTTCTGCCTTGGACCTTGTTGTTACTGCCTGGGATCTTGTTGTTGCTGCCTGGGATCTTGTTGTTTCTGCCTGGGATCTTGTTGTTACTGCCTGGGATCTTGTTGTTGCTGCCTGGGATCTTGTTGTTGCTGCCTCGGATCTTGTTGTTGCTGCCTGGGATCTTGTTGTTGCTGCCTGGGATCTTGTTGTTTCTGCCTTGGACCTTGTTGTTACTGCCTGGGATCTTGTTGTTACTGCCTGGGATCTTGTTGTTGCTGCCTGGGGTCTTGTTGTTGCCTGGGATCTTGTTGTTGCTGCCTGGAGTCTTGTTGTTGCTGCCTGGGATCTTGTTTTTACTGCCTGGAGTCTTGTTACTGCCTGGGATCTTGTTGTTACTGCCTGGGGTCTTGTTGCCTGGGATCTTGTTGTTGCTGCCTGGAGTCTTGTTACTGCCTGGGATCTTGTTACTGCCTGGGGTCTTTTTGTTGCCTGGGGTCTTGTTGCTGCCTAGGATCTTGTTGTTTCTGCCTAGGATCTTGTTGTTACTGCCTGGGATCTTGTTGTTACTGCCTGGGATCTTGTTGTTGCTGCCTGGAGTCTTGTTACTGCCTGGGATCTTGTTGTTACTGCCTGGGATCTTGTTGTTGCTGTCTGGAGTCTTGTTACTGCCTGGGATCTTGTTGTTACTGCCTGGGGTCTTGTTGTAGCCTGGGATCTTGTTGTTGCTGCCTGGAGTCTTGTTACTGCCTGGGATCTTGTTGTTACTGCCTGGAGTCTTGTTACTGCCTGGGATCTTGTTGTTACTGCCTGGGATCTTGTTGTTACTGCCTGGGATCTTGTTGTTACTGCCTGGGGTCTTGTTGTTACTGCCTGGGGTCTTGTTGTTACTGCCTGGGCGTCTTGTTACTCCCTGGGGGTCTTTTTGCTGCCTAGGATCTTGTTGTTTCTGCCTAGGATCTTGTTGTTTCTGCCTGGGGTCTTGTTGTTGCTGCCTGGGGTCTTGTTGTTGCCTGGGATCTTGTTGTTGCTGCCTGGAGTCTTGTTACTGCTTGGGATCTTGTTGTTACTGCCTGGGGTCTTGTTGCTGTCTGGGGTCTTGTTGCTGTCTGGGGTCTTGTTGCTGTCTGGGGTCTTGTTGCTGCCTGGGGTCTTCTTGTTGCCTCTCAGTTTCTCTCTTATTGGAACCCCAGCAACTGGAAAGCGTATTTTAAACGCAAGCAATCATGCAGGTAACGGTGATTGAAGGAAGGGAGGGTGATTCAGGGAGGGGAGGGGGATTCAGGGAGGGGAAGGTGATTCAGGAAGGGAAAGGGATTCAGGGAGGGGCAGTGATTCAGGGAGGGAAGGGAGGGAGGTCAACTGTTTATAGTTTTTTGTGGTTTCCCTCCTTCCGTCTCCTGCTTCAACCCTCCCCTGCCCCCTCCCCTGCCCCCTCCCCTACCCCACTCCCCTGCCCCCTCCCATGCCCCACGGAGTGTTGGAGGGGGGTGTCATTGAGGTTCCCCACCCAAATAGAAAGCAGCACCCCATTGACAGAGACCGTTGAATTCTGCCCCGTAGCAGTGTATGTTGTGTGAAACATGTTGGTCTATGTTGGGTGAAACATGTTGGTGTATGTTGGGTAAAACATGTAGCAGTGTATGTTAGGCGAAACACGTTGATGTTGGGTGAAACATGTTGGTGTATGTTGGGTGAAACATGTAGTGGGTTAGAAATGTGGCTTAATTAATGTGTATGGAAGTATAAAGCAGCATTATCTCAGGTAGGAGAGGTCACGTGACTGTACTTGTGTTGGGTCACTCAGTACGTGGTAACACAAGTGCTTGTGAGAGGTCACGTGACTGTACTTGTGTTGGGTCAGTCTTTCACTCAGTACGTGGTAACACAAGCTTGTGAGAGGTCACGTGACTGTACTTGTGTTGGGTCAGTCTTTCACTCAGTACGTGGTAACACAAGTGCTTGTGAGAGTTCACGTGGCTGTACTTGTGTTGGGTCAGTCTTTCACTCAGTACGTGGTAACACAAGTGCTTGTGAGAGGTCACGTGACTGTACTTGTGTTGGGTCAGTCTTTCACTCAGTACGTGGTAACACAAGTGCTTGTGAGAGGTCACGTGGCTGTACCTGTGTTGGGTCAGTCGTTCACTCAGTACGTGGTAACACAAGTGCTTGTGAGAGGTCACGTGGCTGTACTTGTGTTGGGTCAGTCGTTCACTCAGTACGTGGTAACACAAGTGCTTGTGAGAGGTCACGTGACTGTACTTGTGTTGGGTCAGTCGTTCACTCAGTACGTGGTAACACAAGTGCTTGTGAGGTCACGTGACTGTACTTGTGTTGGGTCAGTCGTTCACTCAGTACGTGGTAACACAAGTGCTTGTGAGAGGTCACGTGACTGTAGCTTGTTGCAGTAGCTTGTTGAAGGAGGGACGCTGACCTGTGACACTCTTGTGTTGTGTTGTAGCCCCTCACACCGTGTTACTTGTAGTCCCTCACACCGTGTTACTTGTAGTCCCTCACACCGTGTTACTTGTAGTCCCTCACACCGTGTTACTTGTAGTCCCTCACACCGTGTTACTTGTAGTCCCTCACACCGTGTTACTTGTAGTCCCTCACACCGTGTTACTTGTAGTCCCTCACACCGTGTTACTTGTAGTCCCTCACACCGTGTTACTTGTAGTCCCTCACACCGTGTTACTTGTAGTCCCTCACACCGTGTTGTAGTCCCTCACACCGTGTTACTTGTAGTCCCTCACACCGTGTTACTTGTAGTCCTTCACACCGTGTTACTTGTAGTCCCTCACACCGTGTTACTTGTAGTCCCTCACACCGTGTTACTTGTAGTCCCTCACACCGTGTTACTTGTAGTCCCTCACACCGTGTTACTTGTAGTCCCTCACACCGTGTTACTTGTAGTCCCTCACACCGTGTTACTTGTAGTTCCTCACACAGTGTTACTTGTCCCTCACACCATTACTTGCTGTCCCCTCATATACAGTGTTCTCCCCTCCCCCCCACACACA
>WNWK01059937.1:0-10062 GCA_009830355.1 Cherax destructor
TGTGGTCACCTTGTGTTGTCTTGTCAACATGTGGTCACCTTGTAGTTGTCTTGTCAACCTGTGGTCACCTTGTAGTTGTCTTGTCAACATGTGGTCACCTTGTAGTTGTCTTGTCAACCTGTGGTCACCTTGTAGTTGTCTTGTCAACTGTGGTCACCTTGTAGTTGTCTTGTCAACATGTGGTCACCTTGTAGTTGTCTTGTCAACTTGTGGTCACCTTGTAGTTGTCTTGTAACATGTGATCACTTGTAGTTGTCTTGTCAACCTGTGGTCACCTTGTAGTTGTCTTGTCAACATTGGTCACCTTGTAGTTGTCTTGTCAACTGTGGTCACCTTGTAGTTGTCTTGTCAACTTTGGTCACCTTGTAGTTATCTTGTCAACATGTGGTCACCTTGTAGTTATCTTGTCAACTTGGGTCACCTTGTAGTTTCTTGTCAACATGGTACCTTGTAGTTGTCTTGTCAACTTGTGGTCACCTTGTAGTTGTCTTATCAATTTTAGGTCACCTTGTAGTTGTCTTGTCAACTTGTGGTCACCTTGTAGTTGTCTTGTCAACTTGGGTACCTTGTAGTTGTCTTGTCAACTTGTGGTCACCTTGTAGTTGTCTTGTCAACTTGTGGTCACCTTGTAGTTGTCTTGTCAACTTGTGGTCACCTTGTAGTTGTCTTGTCAACTTGGGTCACCCTTGTAGTTGTCTTGTCAACATGTGGTCACCTTGTAGTTGTCTTGTCAACTTGTGGTCACCTTGTAGTTGTCTTGTCAACTTGTGGTACCTTGAGTTGTCTTGTCAACATGTGGTCACTTGTAGTTGTCTTCTAAGACATATTTAACTTACAGAAAAGAATTTTAACACACTTGCCATGAGAAGTATAAAAACTAGAGAAATTTGCAGTGATTATAAACAAAGAGGAAAGCACATGTATATGTACACTGAACTGAAAGTTAATATGATTTACTTGTTATCTTATACGCACATTGGGACAGAAAAAGAAACAAGCAATTCATTAATTATCCATCAAAACTGGGCGAGACACCTCCCTCAAAGTGATTAAACTGGGCGAGACATCTCCCTCAAAGTGACAAACTGTAGCCAGATTGTGGGGACGATCGCCGGTGTTCTCCCTCTCACCACGTCTCAACTACACTCTTTTCATTCATTTTTGCTGTTTTTTAACCATTCGTTCGTTTTTGCTCTGTTATTTAAACTAAAAGTCACCGAAACCATCCCACTTCCCACATGCAAGATTTCAGGTACGTCTTGATACTTCTACTTACACTTAGGTCACACTACGCAAACATGTACACGTTTATTGTATACACACTTATCTGAGTTTTCTTTGATTTTATCTTAATAATTCTTGTTCTTATTGCTTTTCCCTTTCATATCCATGGGGAAGTGGAATAAGAATCTTCCTCCGTAAGCCATGCGTGTTGTAAAAGTCAACTAAAATGCCGGGAACAATGGGCAGTAACCCCTTTTCCTGTATAGCTTACTAAAAAGAAGAAGAAGAAAACCGTCAAAGTGGGATGTTTGAATGTGCGTGGATGTTGTGCGAATGATAAGAAAAGAGATGATTGTAGATGTTATGAATGAAAAGAAGTGGATGTCCTGGCTTTAAGTGAGACAAAGCTGAAGGGGTAGGAGAGTTTCAGTGGGGAGAATAAATGGGATTATATCAGGGGTTTCCAAATAGAGTTAGAGCTAAAGAAGGAGTGGCAATAATGTTGAATAATCAGTTATGGAAGGTAAAGAAGGAATATAAATGTATAAATTCAAGGATTATGTGGGTAAAATAAAGGTTGGATGTGAAACGTGGGTTATAGTAAGTGTTTATGCACCTGGAGAAGAGAGAAGTGTAGAGGAAAGAGAGAATTTTGGGGAAATGTTGAGTGAATGTGTGGGAGTTTTGAACCAAGTGAGAGAGTAATTGTGGTTGGGGATCTAATGCTAAAGTGGGTAAAAATGTTGTGGAGGAGTAGTAGGTAAATTTGGGTGCCAGGTAAATGTAAATGGGGAACCATTAATTGAGCTATGTGTAGAAAGAGGTTTGTAATAAGTAATACATATTTTATGAAAAAGAGGATAAATAAATATACAAGGTATGATATAGCACGTAAGGAAAGTAGTTTGTTGGATTATGTATTGGTGGATAAAAGGTTGATGAGTAGGCTTCAGGATGTACATGTTTATAGAGGGGCAAACGGATATATCGATCATTATTTGGTTGTAGCTACAGTTAGAGTAAAAGGTAGATGGGACAAAAGAAAATGGCAACAGCAAGTAAGAGAGAGGTAAAAGTGTATAAACTAAGGGAGGAGGAAGTTAGGTGAGATATAAGCAACTATTCAGAAAGGTGGGCTAGTGCAAGTAGGAGTAGGGGGGGGTTGAAGAGAGTTGGATAGTTTTAAAAATGCAGTATTAGAATGTGGGGCAGAAGTTTGTGGCTATAGGAGGGGTGGGTGCAGGAGGAAAGAGGAGTGAGTGGTGGAATGAAGAAGTAAAGGTTGTGATAAAAGAGAAAAAGGTAGCTTATGAGAGGTTTTACAAAAACAGAAGTGTTAATAGAAGAGCAGAGTATATGGAGAGTAAAAGAAAGGTGAAGAGAGTGGTGAGAGAGTGCAAAAGAAGAGCGGATGAAAGAATGGGGAGGCTCTGTCAAGAAATTTTGTTGAAAACAAGAAAAATTTGGAGTGAGATAAACAAGGTAAGAAAGCCTAGGAACGAATGGATTTGTCAGTTAAAAACAGAGTAGGGGAGTTAGTAGATGGGGAGCTGGAGGTATTGGGTAGATGGCGGGAATATTTTGAGGAACTTTTAAATGTCGATGAAAAAAGGGAGGCGGTAATTTCATGTACTGGCCAGGAGGTACAACATCGTTTAGAGTGAAGAAGAGCAGGATGTGAGTGTGGGGGAGGTGCGTGAGGCATTACGTAGAATGAAAGGGGGTAAAGCAGCTGGAATTGACGGAATCATGACAGAAATGTTAAAAGCAGGGAGGGATATAGTGCTGGAGTGGTTGGTATTTTTGTTTAATAAATGTATGAAAGAGGGGAAGGTACCTAGGGATTGGCAGAGAGCATGTATAGTTCCTTTATATAAAGGAAGGGGATAAAGAGAGTGTAAAAATTATAGGGGAAAAGTTTACTGAGTATACCAGGTAAGTGTATGGCAGGGTTATTATTGAGAGAATTAGAGGTAAGACAGAGAGTAGGATTGCAGATGAGCAAGGAGGCTTTAGAGTGGGTAGGGATGTGTAGATCAAGTGTTTACAGTGAAGCATATATGTGAACAGTATTTAGATAAAGGTAGAGACGTTTTTTATTGCATTTTATGGATTTAGAAAAGGCATATGATAGAGTGGATAGGGAGCAATGTGGCAAATGTTGCAAGTGTATGGAATAGGTAGTAAGTTACTGAAGGCTGTAAAGAGTTTTTATGAGGATAGTGAGGCTCAGGTTAGGGTGTGTAGGAGAGAGGGAGAGTACTTCCCGGTAAAAGTAGGTCTTAGACAGGATGTGTAATGTCGCCATGGTTGTTTAATATATTTATAGATGGGGTTGTAAAAGAAGTAAATGCTAGGGTGTTGGGGAGAGGGGTGGGATTAAATTATGGAGAATTAAATGCAAAATGGGAGTTGACACAGTTACTTTTTGCTGATGATACTGTGCTTAGGGAGATTCTAAAGAAAAGTTGCAAAGGTTAGTGGACGAGTTTGGGAGAGTGTAAAGGTAGAAATTAAGTGAACATAGATAAGAGTAAGGTGATGAGGGTATCAAACGATTTAAATAAAGAAAAATTGGATATCACATTGGAGAGGGATTATGGAAGAAGTAAATGTTTTCAGATATTTGGGAGTTGACGTGTCAGCGGATGGGTTTATGAAGGATGAGGTTAACCATAGAATTGATGAAGGAAAAAAGTGAGTGGTGCATTGAGGTATCTGTGGAGACAAAAAACGTTATCCATGGAGGCAAAGAAGGGAATGTACGAAAGTATAGTGGTACCAACACTCTTATATGGGTGTGAAGCATGGGTTGCAAATGCTGCAGCGAGGAGGAGGCTGGAGGCAGTGGAGATGTCCTGTCTAAGGGCAATGTGTGTGTAAATATTATGCAGAAAATTCGGAATGTGGAAATTAAGAAAAGGTGTGGAGTTACTAAAAGTATTTGTCAGAGGGCTGAAGAGGGTTGTTGAGGTGGTTTGGTCATTTAGAAGAATGGATCAAAGTAGAATGACTTGGAGAGCGTATAAATCTGTAGGGGAAGGAAGGCGGGGTAGGGGTCGTCCTAGAAAAGGTTGGAAGGAGGGGGTAAAGGAGGTTTTGTGGGCGAGGGGCTTGGATTTCCAGCAAGCATGTGTGAGCGTGTTAGATAGGAGTGAATGGAGACGAATGGTTTTTGGGACATGACGATCTGTTGGAGTGTGAGCAGGGTAACATTTTGTGAAGGGATTCAGGGAAACCAGTTAATTGATTTAGTTGGACTTGAGTCCTGGAAATGGGAAGTACAATGCCTGCACTTTAAAGGAGGGGTCTGAGATAGTGACAGCTGGGAGGGACTTTTCTCAGCTGTCGTATCAAGTTTTCATGGTAAGGGAGAACCAACATATTTTTGGTTGAATAAGGTTGGTTGTCCCTTTTTGGATTGTAAAAAGTATTCCTAGCTATTTTAAAAGATTTATCAATTATGTTTCTTGGGTATTTTAAATCATTAGCTATTTCATAAATTTTAGAGATTTCTTCATCTATGAACTCTGGACTACAAATACGTAAAGCTCTCAAAAACATTGAAGAAAAAACCGACACTTTAACTCTATCTTGATGTGAAGAGTAATAATGTACATAGGAACAATTATTTGTAGGTTTTCTGTAAATTTTAAATTTAAAATCAATGTTACCCTTAATAATAAAAACATCTAGGAAGGGCAATTAGTTATTTACTTCGAATTCAACAGTAAAATTTATAGAATGAGCTAAGCTATTTAATTTAACAAGGAAATGGTTTATATCTACTTCCTTAGGCATAAGGTACAAAATATCATCAACATATCTATACCACTTAGCTCTATTGGGAAGGATAGTGTTAAGCAATCTTGTTTCGAAAAATTCCATATATAAGTTACTAAGAACAGGTGAAAGAGGATTTCCCATTGCCATACCAAACTTCTGAGTGTAAAACTCATCATTAAATACAAATTTTGCATCAACAATACAAAGTTTAATAAGTTTAATGATAGTAGGAACTGGCAATGGTAAATCATAATTAACCAGTTCTTCAGATAAGAAACTTAGTAAATCATCAACTGGAACTTTTGTAAACAAGGAGGTAACATCAAAACTAACCATATTGAAATCATTTAAATCAGTCAAGGTGCTTAATTTATCAACTAAATCTAAGTTGTTTTTAACATTAAAATTAGAAATTTTTCCAACAATTGGGCTCAAAATATCAACAAGCCATTTAGAAAGTTTATAAGAAACTGAACCTATGGAGCTAATAATTGGTCTAACAGGATTACCAGGTTTGTGTGTTTTTATTAATCCATACATATAAGGTAAAGATGGATTAGTGGAAGCAATTTTTTTAATTAATTCATCTTTGCCCTTCAATAGATGTTTTATTGTTTTATTGAAATTGCTGTTGACAGTTTATATATATATATATATATATATATATATATATATATATATATATATATATATATATATATATATATATATATATATATATATATATATATATATATATATAAAATATATATATATATATATAAATATATATATATATATATATATATATATATATATATATATATATATATATATATATATATATATATATATATATATATATATATATATATATATATATATATATAGAATGGATCAAAGTAGAATGACTTGGAGAACGTATAAATCTGTAGGGAAGGAAGGCGGGGTAGGGGTCGTCCTAGAAAGGTTGGAGGGAAGGGGTAAAGGAGGTTTTGGGGCGAGGGCTTGGGCTTCCAGCAAGCATGTGTGAGCGTGTTAGATAGGAGTGAATGGAGACGAATGGTTTTGGGACATGATCTGTTGGAGTGTGAGCAGGGTAACATTTTGTGAAGGGATTCAGGGACACGAGTTAATTGATTTAATTGGACTTGAGTCCTGGAAATGGAAGTACAATGCCTGCACTTTAAAGGAGGGTCTGAGATAGTGACAGCTGGGAGGGACTTTTCTCAGCTGTCGTATCTGAGCTCCTCTGCAAAGACAGTGATTATGTATGAGTGTGGTGAAAGTGTTGAATGATGATGAAAGTATTTTCTTTTTGGGGATTTTCTTCTTTTGGGTCACCCTGCCTCGGTGGGAGACGGCCGACTTGTTGAAAAAAAAAAAATATATATATATATATATATATATATATATATATATATATATATATATATATATATATATATATATATATATATATAATGTGAAATAAGATATCCTTCGTAGGATAGATAGCATGCCCATGTATGAGAGATACAGTGTGAGGGACAGATGAGTGAGATCTTTCTGGTATTCAAACATCGCCTCAGCTCTCGAGACTGGAGTAAAGAAATGAAGTTATACCTCAGCTGTTTACTTTAAGAACTCTCAAACATCTCAGCTGATATATATTATGTAAAATAATCGTTCATATGTAAAAAGAAATGTTTTAAGTGAGTTTTTTAATGTAAATCAGTGTCGCATAATTTAAGATCTTATTGCCCAAAATATATCAGTTGTACTCTTTATAAGAAACTGAAGTTGTTATTAATATTATTTAATTATTTGCGACCACTGTCAGCTTCAGAGTTATCTTTGAGTTACCAGACCTTGCCACGTGGAGGCCAGTATCTATGGCGTAGCTAGGGTCCTGTATTCCTGCTGAGTCACTAAGGTTGTCCGGAAGAATTTGTTTTATTAATTTGTTTGATGCTGTGGAAGAGAGTAGGAAAGCTGGTAGGGCAATCTGGGAGGATTTGCGTACTCCCAGCCCCCCAAGACTGACTGGAAGTGAGGCTTGCAACCACTGTCCATCTTCGAGGGAAAGATTCAACACACTCTCTAGCATGGTCTTTATGACGGAGTCATATTCCTTGAGTTTCGGACTGCTGAAGGCTGGGGAGCATCTCAGGAAGTAGGTAAGTTTTGGGATTGACAGGCACCTGGTGAGAAGGTAGAAGGCATCATGTGTATCGATGTCTTTCATCCTGCCTTCCATCTTCCTGAGGTCTGAGATTTTCTTTTCTAGGATCAGATAAATGGCACTGGGCCCAAGAGGAGCACTAAAGAGAGTGCTGTTGGCTGGATCAATGGCTCGTGCCCCTTGTAAAACAGCACTAATATTCTGGATCATCTCTCGATTGGTAGAAACTATTTCACATTTGGTGGGGTTTAAAGATAGGCCGAGGTTCTCTTCGAAGTCTTTAATTTTTCTGATGTGCCAGCTAGGGTACCATCATCCAAGAATCATATATTGAGCTCAACGGAGAACGCTTCTGGGACCTCCTTGATGACCAGACAAAATTGAAAGGGGGCGAGAGGGTCCCCCTGTTGCACACCCTCACACGAGTGCACGGATGTTGGACTTGCCAAGTATGGGCCAGTAGGCCTGTTGCAGTGTTCCTCCTTTCTTGTGTTCTTGTGTTCTTGAGTCAATTTCATAGTCCCCAAACAATACTTTAGAAATCACACTATTGTATGACGGGATAGAAGGAAGGAAAGTGTCTAGAAACTACATGGTGAGCAGTATCCCTTCTGACTAAGTTGAAAGCATTAGCAAATTCCAATTTGATCAAGGCTTTTTCATCTAACATGTTGTTGATGTATACTCGTGCTGCGTGGGCAGCTGCTTCACAGCCTTGTTGAACAACAAAACCGATGTGAATTGGTTTCAACATTGCGGCAGCTTCATCACTCACCATTCTTACTACCGCCTTGGCGACAAGGCGCCGAAGAGTGTTGCCCACTGCAATGGGCCTGATTCCTCCATCCTTTTTCCGGAGGTCACATACATAGGCACCAAAGAAGAGGGGTCTAATGGCCTCCGGGACACTGCTAGCCAGGCACACACTGGAAAATTTGTTGAGTTTACACAGTAAACTTCTTAAACATCACCAAGTGCTGGATTGAGCATTTGTTTTAAGTGTTGTGACCTTAAACCGGTGAAACCTTCTGCTGAGCCCTGTGGACATGACTTAGAAGCTTTATACACATCAGCGTCCTGTAGGGTTAAATGTTCTTCAGCTACTGCAGTGTCAGGTAGGCGATGGTATCCTCACTGGTAATACTATTGGAGCCTCAGTACTCCAATAGTATTACCCTCTTCTATTTTTTTTTCTAATTTGGGCTCTGAATTTCGAGGCGTCAGGTGTCCTGTTATTGGCATTTGCCCGGCGGGTGTTTGTCGTCCTAGAGGGGAGACGGACGAAGTTGTCATCTCTAGGGAATGCATTTAATGCCCTAATAATAGATGTTGCTAGTGACTTGTCTCTCGTTGGTAGGACAGCCAGACAGGCATTGCCTGTCTGGCGAATTTGCTAGTAGCTTGAGGGCGAGCTGCTTTGGGAATGTGTGTCAGTGTCCAGGTGGATGTTAATTTGATTGCAGATTTTAGGTCCTTTGTAGAGGTGAAGTCTGGGTAGCTGTCAGCTCCGTCTGCTGGGAGGGGCTGATGGTTATTCCCATTTGGAGCCCTCCGGGAGCCTAGATATCCATTGTGTGCACGGATGTTGCCAGTGAAGGAAATGAGTGCACATTCCCTGTGGCACACTTGGCAGATGCCTCATGGACGGATTACACGGCGTTGTTTCTGTCGTGGAGATTCCTGAGAACCCGTCACATCCTGTGACATTGCTGACATCGTGGGCGTGGGAGGGCGCCAGCTGTGGGATGACGGGTGAAGGACAGCATGGATGCATGGAGGATGATTGTGGGGGAGTAGCGAAGGGTAATGAGAGTAATTGGTGGGGCATTAAAAGGCAACACCCCAGGTCAATGAAGCTGGAGCTTTCTGACCAGAGCTTTGGTAAGATGGGTAAGGAAGAAGGATGGGTACCCCTGGTCAGTCAGGCAGTAGGCCTAGACTAGGATGTGGGTAGGGGACCAGGGGTGGGGGGCGAGGGGAGTGGCCCTATCTGTTCACTAAAGATGCACATCACTGACTAACCTTTGCTGATTGTTATACGCTTATTATTTCATTTAGAGAAACCCTCGCCATTTGGCACACTAATCACCATGTTCTTACTATTAAAACAGAGGTGTTCTTCTGTTCAGCATCCAATGAGGGAGTCCTGAGCGGTCCCCCCCTAACCCCGGCTGAACACAAAATTCCACACTTCCGCTGGCAGGATCCTCTCATGAGCAGCACTACTCCCCACATGCACACTGCTAGGATCCTCTCATGAGCAGCACTACTCCCCACATGCACACTGCTAGGATCCTCTCATGAGCAGCACTACTCCCCACATGCACACTGCTAGGATCCTCTCATGAGAGCACTACTCCCCACATGCACACTGCTAGGATTCCCCATGAGCAGTACTACTCCCCACATGCACACTGCTAGGATCCTCTCATGACCACCACTACTCCCCACATGCACACTGCTAGGATCCTCTCATGAGCAGCACTCCTCCCCATGCACACTGCTAGGATCCTCTCATGAGCAGCACTACTCCCACATGCACACTGCTAGGATCCCTCATGAGCAGCACTACTCCCCACATGACACTGCACTTACTGAAAAAGCAACGTCTCAAAGGATACTCACATGACGTCTGCCAAACTGGCCTCACAACCATGTTGGTCTCTTCGTTTACCAAATGTATGAGCATCACAAACTGGCCCCTCCTTACCTTATATATATATATATATATATATATATATATATATATATATATATATATATATATATAATATATAATATACGTGACCCTCATTTTTGTAAGTGCTTGTAAGTGTATTTTGGGTCAATGCTAATCTAATTCCTATCCCATGAGCAGCACCCTCCCCATCACACTGTAGGGGATTCTATGGGGTTTTAAAAGAATGGGC
>WNWK01059938.1:0-10062 GCA_009830355.1 Cherax destructor
AAGTTGTCTATTTCTGTTTGCCAGTCAGTGTTTGTCATAGCTGTTATGAAGTTATTAATTGCTGTCTCATTATGTAGTCTGAAGGTAACTTTAGTAGTCTCTAGTGGTAATTTTCCGAGGTTAGTTATGAAAAGGTTGGGTAGTGGTCTATGGTATTGTCTGTGATTATGCCTGATTTTAATGGGGATATGGTGTTAGTCCAGATATGGTCTAATAGAGAGGCACAGGTCTCAGAGATTCTTGTAGGTTTTGTTATTGTCGGGAGCAGCAAGCAGTTGCTCATAGTGTTTGTGAATTCAGTTACTTGTGGGTTCTGATCTTGTAGGAGGTTTATATTGAAGGCTCCTGTGAGGATTAAGTGGTCTTTGTTCATGTGTGCATCAGTAATCATACTTCCTAATTTTTCACTAAATTGGTGAATATTTGACTGTGGTAATCTATAGATGTTTATAACTGTGAGAGGTTTTTGTAGGTATTTGGATTTAAACTTAGCTATTATATATTCTCCATGTTCATCTCTTGTGCATGTATTGTTGATACATTCAAGCTGGTCTGAGTATAACACAGCTGTGCCACCTCCTTGTTGGTCTGGCCTACAATTGTGTATGGCTGTGTAACCAGGAATGGCATAGATATCTGTATTATTATTATTATTATTATAATCAAATAGAAGCGCTAAACCACAGGGGGTATAGATATCTGTAGTATGAGGCTTTAGCCAGGTTTCAGTGAGAGCAATGATGGACATACTGGCCTGTAGTGAGTTTAATAATGCAGTGAGGTCATCAAAATGTTTGCTTAAAGATCTGACATTGTAGTTAATGATAGTTATGTTATTGTTGGCTTTGAGTAGTGTTTTAGCCTGTATAATCTTCAGAGTTTGTGTAGTAAGTAAGTTTTTGTCAAAAAGTCAACGAGAGAAGAGGGTAGCAAGAGATCGAGGTAGAAGGGACTGAGGGAGGTGCTAAAGGTATAATCTTCAGAGTTTGTGTAGTAAGTCAGTTTCTGTCAAAAGTCAATGAGAGTCAGGATTAAGCAAGAAGGAAGGTAAAGAAAGGGCCGCAGAGCGAAGACGCGCTGGAGGTAAATTCTGTGTCTTGTTGATATAGTGGGCAGTCCAACAGAATATGTCGAACAGACACTGGAACCTGTCAATGCTCATAGAGAGGGGCAGGGAGCCTCTCCATGAGATACCCGTGAGTAAGAAGAGTGTGGCCGATGCGAAAACGGGAGAGTGTAGTCTCCCAACCTCGACATTGGTGACAAGAAGAAGTCCAGGAACCTATACTCGGTTTATTAATAATAATAGTTTATTTTGACATGATACAATGTTGTTATTTAGACATGATACATAGTTAGGTATAAATGAGGTGTACATGCCAAAAGCCCCTAATATGCTGTGCATTGTGGGCATTCTTAAAAAATTATGGTTGATAATTTATAAAATAAGTATAATTGTGTATCTAAGTTGTAAAATTTGAATATAAGTTGAACATAATAATTTATTAATTGTAGCAATGCAATTGAGTGAGATAACAATTTAAAACAATTAGTTGCATTTCAGTTACAGTTTATATGGTCATTATAATGTAAATGTTATAGAAACAGTTAGCTCAAAATGTATTATTCATAACAGGATTTAAGTGATTAATCAGGTTTTTACACTTAAGTGATTAATCAGGTTTTTAAATTTAAGTGATTAATCAACTTTGTTGGGAATGTTTGATATTGTGCACTTAGGTTTGGGTGAGGTGGTTTTTTAGCATCGTTTTGAATTGGGGTACAGGCAGGGTATCTTTGGCAATCACAGGTAATGAATTCCAAATTTTCGGACCAGCGTTCTTGCCAACGGGTACGAAGGTGGGTAGCAATGACCGCAAAATAGTCCGTGAAAGGAACACCTCTATATGAAACTGGAAGGTCATGTACTGCTGACCGCGCAGCAGTGTCTGCCTGTTCATTGCCCTGTACGTCAACATGACCAGGGACCCAACAAAAAACAATATCTTTGTGCTTGCTAGAGATACGGCATAACCAAAAATGGATACAAAGAATTAGGGGGTGAGGTGTATCAATTTTACGGATAGCCTGTAAAGCACTAAGGGAGTCTGAAACGACCACAAATGGTAACACAGGCATAGATGGAACACGGATAAGTGCCACAAGAATGGCATACAATTCAGCCGTAAATATGCTAGCCAAGGGTAATAGATGCCCTAGCACGACACTGTCCAGAAACACTGCTGCGAATCCGATGCCGTCAGATGACTTTGAATCATCGGTGTACACTGCGATGGCATGGGAATGAGAACGGAAGTGGTCTACAAAAAAAGAGCAAGAAGCCACCATAGGTAGTTGGGCTTTCGCGCAAGGTAGAGGAATAGAACAGACACGGATAGCAGGAACTTCCCAAGGGGGTAGGGGAAAGTGAGATGTCACATGAACATATAGAGGTAGTAGCTGAAGGGAAGACAAGAGTGAATGTAGACGAAGAGAAAAGGGACGAAGTAAGCAGGGGCGACGAACAAATAAAGAGCGCCTACTAACATCTGTAACAATCCTATACATGGAAGGATTGCGGAGGTCATGAGAGCGAACAAAATAGCGAATGCAATGTGCATCACGACGATCGGATAAGGATGGAATGTTCGCATATACATAGAGGCTCTCAACCAGGGAAGAACGAATTGCACCAAGGCATAAGCGTAATCCCTGGTGATGGATGGGATTAAGGATGGAAAGAGTAGCAGGGGAGGCCGCAGAATATATCTGGTCACCATAATCGAGTTTCGACAAAATTAGGGCCGAATGTAGGCGAAGGAGAGTTCTACGATCAGCCCCCCATGAAAGATGTGCGAGGGTTTTAAGGAGGTTCGGCCGGCTATGACAAGTCGCCTTCAGAGAGGTAATGTGAGGTTTCCAGGACAATCGACGGTCAAACAGGAGGCCGAGAAACCTGACTGTATCACGTTCTGGGATACGTGATCCGTATAGGTACAATGGATGATCAGAGACCACTGAACGTCTAGTGAACGTAATTTGATGAGTTTTGCCACTAGAAAATTTAAACCCGTGAGTGGTGGCCCAATCAGAAACCTGGTTGATGGCATGCTGGAGGGAAACTACAATGAGGTGACAGTCAGCACCTGCACAAGCTATAGCAAAGTCATCCACATAGAGCGATGACCAAATATTGGATGGGAGAACAGATGCCAGATTATTTATAGCAAGCAGAAAAAGTGTTGTGCTCAGAACACATCCCTGGGGGACACATTCAGCTTGGACAAATTCCGGGGAGAGTTCATTACTAACCCGGACCCGGAAATGTCTGTCAGTTAAGAAAGCCTTAAGAAAGAATGGTAGGTTGCCTCAGAGGCCTAAGGAGTGGGCCTGGGCCAAGATATTATATCTCCAAGTTGTATCATAAGCCTTCTCAAGGTCGAAAAAGATAGCGATAACCGAATGGTTATTCGCAAAGGCATTACGAATATACGTATCCAAGCGCAGCAAGGGGTCAATGGCAGAACGGCCCTTACGGAAACCATACTGACTAGGGGAGAGACTATTGTGAGTCTCTAAATACCACATCAAACGTCTATTAACTAGACGTTCCATCACCTTGCAAACTGCACTGGTAAAAGCGATGGGACGGTAGTGAGAGGGATCACGTCCCGTAGCACCTGGTTTTCGAAAAGGGAGAACAATAGCAGACTTCCACAGCTGGGGAATAACTCCTTGCGACCATATAAGATTAAAGAGTCATAAGAGGACAGTAAGAGCAGACTGATGTAAATGCTGTAGCATACGAATATGTATGCTGTCTGGCCCAGCTGCCGATGATCGGCAAGCAGAGAGTGTTGCCTCCAGTTCTTGAAGGGTAAAAGGCACATTATAGGATTCTTCTCTAAGAGAAGAAAAATCTAAGGGCTTTAACTCGCTGGCAGACTTAGAAGAAAGGAACGAGGGGCATAGATGGAGCCCCTGAGAAATGCGGACGAGATGGTTACCAATTTCAGTGGCAACGGCAAGAGGGTGTGCTATATCGACACCAGCAACCTGAAGAACAGGAGCCGGGTCGAGGGAGAATTTACCACTTAATTTCCGCACTTTCTTCCAGACTGCACTCATCGAGGAAGCCGAAGTGACAGTAGAAACGTAATCTCGCTAGCAAGTGCGTTTAGCATCACGTATGACACGGCGAGCAATAGCTCTCTTCTCCTTGAAATCAAGGAGTCTCTCTGTGGTTCTGTTATACCGATACCTGCCCCATGCAGCGCGTTTCAAACGCACTGCCCGAGCACAAGCAGTAGACCACCAAGGCACGCACTTCTGAGGATGCTTGCCCGAGGTTTGGGGAATAGAATGTGAAGCCGCTGTGAAGATGGAGGACGAAAAGAGATGTAAAACCTCATCAATGGAGGACGAGGTAGGAACCTCATGAAAGGCAGTAAGATGTGCGTAAAGGTCCCATTTTGCCCGGTCAAATTGCCAGCGTGGGCAATGAGGAGGTGGAGAAAACAGAGGGGACTTAAGGATGATTGGGAAATGATCGCTGTCATGTAAGTCCGGGAGGACAGACCAGGTGAAGTCAAGGACAGTAGATGAAGAGCAGATGGAAAGATCGATGCAGGAGAAAGAATGAGTTCGGGGATCAAAATGGGTAGGAGTACCCGTATTTAAAACATGGAGGGGAAGAGAAGCAAGAAATGCCTCCAACTGAATGCCACGGGAGTCACAGTGCGACCCTCCCCAGAGAAAGTGGTGTGCGTTAAAATCGTCAAGTAATAGAAGGGGTGGCGGTAAGGAAGAAACCAGAAAATCAACATCTGGGATAGACAATGCCCGCGAAGGGGAGAGATATAAAGAATAGAGTGTATACCACTTATTCAAGTGGATACGGGCTGCGGTGTAATGTAAGGAAGAAGGGACATAGAGCTGACGGTATGGAACACCAGTGCGTATAAGAAGAGCACTTTCGTTAAAGGTTCCATCGGAAAAAGGATCCGATGAATAAAACAAATTATAGCCTGAAAAGGGCCTGATAACAGTGGATTGTAATTTGGGTTCTTGCAAACAGACCCCAATAGGGAAAAACTGAGAGAGCAACACCTGAAGCTCACCCCGGTTACCCCTGAGGCCTCGGATATTCCACTGCAAATAAGCCATGATTTATGGAAAGAAAGATATAAGTGGAAGTGAGAGGAAGCTATGGACTAGGGTTAGAAAAGTCCACATGTGGGGGCAGCGGAAGACCTGTAATCAGAGAGGGAGGAGGACGTTGTGAAGGAAGGGGGGGTTGAGACGAAGAAGAGAGATGAGGAACCTCAGATGGAGTAGTGTCCATCATCGGTCCAGTCTCTGAAATATATTCTGCAATAGCTTCCAGTGTTTCGGAATTCAAAGAGGGAATGGTGCTTGTCAATAGTAACAGGAGCAGTATCTATGGTTGTGAGAAGAGAAAGAGCGCGAGCTTGGCCAGCATTCTGGACCGTGATGATGCGAGTGCCGCTTTTGAGAGCGTGAAATGAGATGTCTTTACTAACATGGCATAGCAAAGCCTTACCAATACTATGGTCTGAAAGATAGGTATTAGGAGAAGTCGGTCGCAGAGTAAAAAACTTTGTCCATTGAGTAGTTTGAAACAGAGAGTTTAAGGGGAGTGCGTGACGAGCTTATCGTTTCTGAGATGAACGAGAAGAAAGTGTCGAATCGTCATGTGTGGGTCTTGGTCGTTTGGGTGTGGGACCGGGGGCGGTCCGATGTGAGACGGGCGAGCGATTTGAAAATTGCTGCACCGTCGAGGGAGAAGCCGGAATCAAGGTCAGAGAAGAGCGAAGGTCAGATGTATCGAAAGGGCCAGTCGGGTCCCTGGGACCTGAAGCAGGTGACGAACTGGCACTTGCTTCAGGTACAGGGGTATTAGGGTTGTCCGAAGAGTTATCCATTAATAAGGTAGGGTCAGAACTAGGTGCGGTATCAAGGGGCCCGGGGGTAGAGTCACGGATTAGGGCATCCATGGTTAGGTTACTTCTTTCTTTTTGTTTTTAAGAAAAAAAAAGAAGAAAAGAAAATAAAAATAAAAAAAAGAATAAAAAGGGGAACGTGGAGGAATAGCTCCTAGGAGGAATGAAAGGGCGTAAATCCCCTCCGCGCCCAAGAGGACCTCAACACCGCAAGTAGTGCAGATGCTGCATGGAACCCGTGCCATACCCTACCCTTCATGCCAGTAAACCAGCAATCCGGGATAGCAACCTCACATCCACCGAGCCACCTCGGCGGACAAAAGAGAGGGCGGCCGGAAATCTGCCACAAAGCATACCGCCTTCGGCCACCACCCCGGAATCCGAAGGTGGCCTCCAGAGATACACCCGTCACCTGAAAGATACCCAGGCCACCCCCCGGGAGACCGGAGAGGGATTTGGACATCCCCAGGCGATCCAGATTCCACGGCAAACTACACCACCGCCAAGAACCTCAACGGAATGGGAATGGACCACGGTACCCTTCCCCCTACCTAGGAACTAGAATGCCTGTGGAGAGAAGCTCCCAGGGTAAAAATGGGAAGGAAATAAGGGAAGGATGAGGAGGTGGGGGAGGAGGAAAGGGAAAAGGGAAGATGGGGAAGATGGGAAAAGGGAGGGGGGATTGGGGGGTAATTAGGTTCGGTCTGAGGAAGAAGACCAAAAGGTCCAATTCCTCAGACCGATAGCCTCTTTACCGCAACAAGGAGCTACCCTTTAAGAGGATAAATTTGTACAAAGTGGAATGAGGTGCAAAGTTTTGTTGAAAAATACCACCCTGACCAAGCTGAAACAAGCCATATCTGCAACATGTTTAGTGACAAAACCTTGTCCCACTTCAGGGAAATCATAAAGAGATGCCAGAAACATAGAACTCTGGACAGTTATTTTTCTAGACAGGGGTCCAGTGACTCACAAGCTGGTCCTAGTGGCATTAAAAGAAAAAGAAGGGAAGTAACCCCAGATAAGGACTTGTTACCTGAAATCTTTATGGAGGCGGATTCCCCTTCCAAACTCTAACTCCTCCCTCTCTCCTCCTGTCTATCTTCCAAAAGCCAGCATTAGTCTTCAATAAAGGTATGTAATACTTATTTGTTAAAAAAATAATTTTTTGTTGATATTTTTGTCTGGAACGGATTAATTGTATTTACATTAATTCTTATGGGAAATAATATTTCGGTTATAGGCCATTTCGGTCTTAGGCCATGCTTCTGGAACGGATTATGGCTGATAACCGAGGGTCCACTGTACAGTCATCCCTTGGTTTTCGATTGTCCCAGTTTTCGCCGATTTTGGGTTTCGCCGACTTTTTTCGGGGAAAATTTGTCTCAGTTTTCGCCGATTGTTTTAGTTTTTGCCGACCGTATGGGACCTTTCCACCAGTGCCGTGCGCATACAAAGGCCGTAGGCCCGCCACCCACGCACCCCCCAGCACCTCCCACGCACATTGTCACGCAGTCTAGCATTGTTTATGCTTGAGTGAACATCACCCCAAGAGTTCATAAAAAACATTTATTAACAATTCATTGTTTTTGGCCCTTGATTATTGTGTGTGACTACTAAATAAGCTACCATGAGCCCAAAGAAAGCTCCTAGTGCCAGTCCTTTGGTAAAAAAAGTGAGAAACACGATGGAGTTTAAGAGTGTAGCAGACATGCAGGGAGTGTAGCAGGCATGCAGGGAGTGTAGCAGGTATGCAGGGAGTGTAGCAGGTATGCAGGGAGTGTAGCATGTATGCAGGGAGTGTAGCAGGTATGCAGGGAGTGTGGCATGTATGCAGGGAGTGTAGCAGGTATGCAGGGAGTGTAGCAGGTATGCATGGAGTGTAACATGTATGCAGGGAGTGTAGCATGAATGCAGGGAGTGTAGCATGTATGCAGGGGTGTAGCATGTATGCAGGGAGTGTGGCATGTATGCAGGGAGTGTAGCAGGTATGCAGGGAGTGTAGCAGGTATGCAGGGAGTGTAGCATGTATGCAGGGAGTGTAGCAGGTATGCAGGGAGTGTAGCATGTATGCAGGGAGTGTGGCATGTATGCAGGGAGTGTGGCATGTATGCAGGGAGTGTAACAGGTATGCAGGGAGTGTAGCAGGCATGCAGGGAGTGTAGCAGGTATGCAGGGAGTGTAGCAGGTATGCAGGGAGTGTAGCAGGCATGCAGGGAAGTGACCCCAGATAAGGACTTGGTACCTAAATTCCTTATGGAAAGGGATTCCCCTTCCAAAAAATAGGGTCTCTTCCCTCTCCACTCCTCCCTCTCTTCCATCCAGCAACATCAGTCTTCAATAAAGGTAAGTGCCACACAGAGTTCATTCATTTGTTCATGTAAATCTATCTTTAAGGCCCCCGAATTTTTTTTTTCCAAACTTCTGGGTTTCTGGAACGGATTAATTGAATTTCCATTATTTCTTATGGGGAAAATAGTTTTGGTTTTCGCCGATTTTGGTTTCAGCCGATCCATCTGGAACGGATTAAAATCGAAAACCGAGGGATGACTGTATATAAGATGTTCAGAACATTAATAGAACTTATCTCCTCTATGAACTTAAATGATCTATTACTACCTCGTCTCCCACAACATTCTAAACCCCTGTCAGTTTGGATATAGACCTAATAAAAACACGAATGATGCTATTATACACATGCTAGAACTAATATATACCTCTCAAGAGAAAAAAGAAGTACCATTGGGAATCTTCATTGATTTACGTAAAGCTTTTGATACAGTTGACCATGATTTGTTGCAAATAAAATTAACACACTATGGTATAAGAGTGCACTCCCTCAACTATCTAACATCATACCTTAGTAACAGAAGCTAACTCTTCCACACAACCAATTACAGTCGGGGTCTCACAAGGAAGTGTCCTTGGCCCACTCCTCCTTTTCATTTACATCAATGACCTATCGAATGCATCTCAACTACTCAAACCCATATTATTTGCAGATGACACTACATACTTCTTCTCTCACACAAGCCGTCATACTGGCCAACACTGTAAATGCTGAATTGCAGAAAATATCTACCTGGATGATGACTACCAAGCTTACTCTCAATATTGACAAAACTTATTTCATTCAGTTTGGGAACAGAGCTACAAATGATCCACTTAACATGATAAACGGATAAACCATCACAAGACTCACAGAGGGAAAATTCCTAGGAATCCATCCATACATATACAACAAATTTCCAAGAAAATCTCTAAGACTGTAGGCATACTATCAAAGATACGGTACTCATGTTCCACAACCAGCTCTCCTTGCCCTGTATCACTCACTCATTTACCCCTATCTCACCTATGGAATTTGTGCATGGGGCTCAACAACAATAAATCATCTCAGACCACTAATCCAGCAAAAGGCTGCTGTCAGAATGATAACAAATTCCCACTCCAGACAACATACTCCACCAATATTCAAAGTCTAAACTTACTCACCATAAAGAACATCCATACTTATTACTGTGCCTACTACATACATAGAACACTACACTCAAACATAAACCCTCCACTCAAACTTCTCCTTACCAACCTTAACAGGACACATGACCATAACCAAAACACAGATCACTCTTTGATGTTTCCCATGCCATTTTACACATGTATAAACTCTATGCCATAAAGGGCCCAAAAATCTGGAATTCATTACCAGTAAATACCAAAATAACCCTGTCTGTACATCAATTTAAGGCTCTTCTCAAAACCCACGTACTACCCAAAACTAAATACTCAATACTTGACTTTACCTACCAAATCACTGTCTACCGCTCGACATAGGATTGCTCACTGTGACTCCCATTGCTCAGAACCCTAAGCAAATGCTCAAAGTACAATAGATTCTCATAACTTAACCTAATCAAGTGTTAAATAACTTAACTTTTTTTTTATTAACACATCGGCTGATTCCCACCCAAAGGGGGGGTGGCCCAAAAAAAAAACTTTCATCATTCCCCTCACTGTTTGCCGGGGGTGTTTATCTCGTTATAAAAAAGCAACATTAACACCCTCCTTCGAGTGCGAATGTATTTCCCCTTTCCCCTCC
>WNWK01059939.1:0-10061 GCA_009830355.1 Cherax destructor
GATAAAATCGTGTTAGATAATTAGAACTTATGGGAAAAATAGGGTTATGTTCCTGGGAATCCCCAAAAAGCCAAACAAGTTTTTTTTAGACAAACAGATCTTGCAAAAATTGAAGGCAAATATGTAATTGTAGTTCATTGTCGTGATATATTACTACTTAAGACTACAAATGCAATAGAAATAATAGTATTTCTTACCTTAAATTGTGGGTAATGATGTTTGTGGATGATTGTAAAGAGCAAACAAACTCAATGATTTCTTCTCCACCATAGGAAAAAAGCTGGCAAGCAAAATCCCAAGTTCAAACACTCCACCCTAACGACTATCTCACTGGCACCTATCCGAACACGCTTTTCCCTAGCCCCGACCAACCCAATAGAAGTTTCACTTATAATCAACACTTTAAAAAAAACAAGGCAGGTGACCTAAATAACTTACCATCTTTTATATACAAAAAGCCTCTCAAGTTCTCTCACCAATTATTGCAACACTCTTTAACAAATCAATCGATCCTCTACCTTCCCATCAATACTCAAAATAGCGAGGGTCACCCCCATACATAAAGGAGGAGATCAAACAGACCTGAATAACTATAGGCCGATATCTTAACTTACCCCTTCTCTCCAAAATCTTCGAAAAATTAATTCATAGACAAATATATTCCTACCTCAACTCCCACAACGTACTCAACCACTGTCAATTTGGATTCAGGCCTAATAAAAATACAAATGATGCCATTATACACATGTTAGAAATAATTTACACCGCTCTTGAGAAAAAAGAAATCCCAGTGGGAATCTTCTGTTGCTAAGGTATGATTTTAGGTAGTTGAGGGCACTCCCTCAACTACCTAAAATCATACCTTAGAAACCCAGAAAAAATGTGTACACAAATGGAGCTAGCTCTACCACGCAAACTATTACAGTAGGTGTCCCACAGGGAAGTGTTCTTGGCCCACTTCTCTTTCTCATTTACATTAACGACCTACCAAATGCATCTCAATTACTCAAACCCATACTATTTGCAGATGACACTACATACATTATCTCTCACCCAAGCCCAGACATACTAGCCAACAATGTAAATACTGAATTGTAGAAAATAACTACCTGGATGATGACTAACAAACTTACTCTCAATATTGATAAAACCTATTTTATTAAGTTTGGGAACAGAGCTACAAATGTACCACTTAACATAATGATAAACGGGTCCCCTATCACAAAACTCACAGAGCGAAAATTCTTAGGAATCCATCTTGACAGTGGCCTAAAATTTCAGACACATATACAACAAATTTCCAAGAAAGTCTCAAAGACCATGGGAATACTATCCAAGATACAGTACTATGTTCCACAACCAGCTCTCCTTACCCTATATCACTCACTCATTTACCCCTACCTCACCTATGGAATCTGCGCATGGGGCTCAACATCAATAACTCATCTCAGACCATTAATAACACAACAAAAGGCAGCAGTTATAATGATAACAAATACACACTCCAGACAACATACTCCACCAATATTCAAAAATCTAAACTTACTCACTATACAAGACATCCATACTTTTTACTGTGCCTATTACATACATAGAACACTCTATGCAAATATTAACCCACCACTCAAACTTCTCCTTACCAATTTTAACAGGACACATGACCATAACACTACCTGGAGTCTACCTGGAGAGAATTCCAGGGGTCAACGCCCATGCGGCCCGGTCTGTGACCAGGCCTCCTGTTGGACCAGAGCCTGATCAACCAGGCGTAAACTCGTACACATGCAGTAAGTACTTGTGTATAAATTTTCTTGTCCTTGAGGGCAGTATTTGATTTATTCGTTATTATTGCAGTGTTTATTAAGTCCCTGTCCCTTCATTTTTCTCCCAGTGCATTCCTATGTGTTTTTATGCAGTGTCTGTGAATAGTTCCTTATTGTTTATGCCCCAGTGTTCCTAGTTGCATATTTCATTTTCCTGTGTGCCATTCAGTGTGTCCCATTAATTTTTTTTTGTGCCAGTATCTCACCTGTTTTAGTTTAACAGAAAGTTTATATTTTTGTGTCAACCTGTGCCTCATTTTTTTAAAATTTTGCAGAACCTGTTTATTGAATATATTTTGTCTGAAGCAGCAAGAACTATCTCTTTATATATATTTTTACATGCAAGATCTTATTGCATAAACTATCACATTCACTGACTGAATCTTATTGTGTTGTGTATTCTCCTGCAAAACTGTAAGTTTTTATTTTATCTTATTTCAATTTGTGTATTATTGTCTTTGTGTTGACCTTATCAATAATTCCTTGAACAAATTAACTCTTAACCCTCATATGTAAAGTAAAGTAATATTCATTATAATCATTTTCATTAGTTTTCTTAAGTGAACTAAGAGTTAAAGTGTTCATTCTCCTTGTGCCCAGTGCAATATTGATTTTTAATTGATGCAGTAAATTGTTTATGCAATACCATACATTGATTACACTTTAAAATTATTCTCCAGTAGTGATTACTTGTTCTTGTTATTTTTGCATACAGTTTTGTGTATTTATTCCATTTTACTCAGTGTTATCCTGAAAAGTACTAATAATTCAATGCTAGTTGTCAGCATCATAGTTAATTCTTCAGCCAGCAATGCATATTAAATTCTAGTGTCATTTCTCTTAAGAAAATTTGTTTTCTAGTATTTTTTTCCAGTTGAATACAATTTTTATTGTATTTCCACTTTGCATTGATTTATTATTTCTCATCTAGTACTTGTGTTTGAATTCCAGTAGAGAGAGATAATCTTTGCAGTTAATCCATATAGTATTCATATTGCCTTTTTATTTCAATTTGTAAAGTAATTCCTTAAATTTTGACAGTCAAAAATCAGTGAGTTTTACCTTCTTGTGCAGTGTATATTAGTTGTTTTATCCCCTTTTCTGCATCTAATTCAATGAATTCTTAATTCCCATTTTAACTAATTGCGTACTGTGAATATTTTACCATTCTCATTTTTACCTGAATTAGTCTTTGTGCAATTTTCATTGCAAGTATGTCTCACTTACCTTACAGTAGTGTAGCTAATGACGGCATTCAGTCCCCTAATGTTCCAAATGCCCTTGCTGAAATTCATGATAGTCCCTTAACGACTGTTAGACCTACCCAGTTACAGTGTCAATATAGTTTCCTTCGTGATCCTGATAGTTCCTTACCGACTGAAGGACAGTATCTAGCTCTTGAGCAATGTGTTTGTTCTCACAGCTTGTATCAGAGAGTTATAACAGTTCTGCAGAATGTGAAGTTCAAAGTCAGTCCTGATAGCTTTGTGCATTATGTATTAACGTAGCCGAGGGTCAAGATACTGGTATTACTGTCACTCCTGTCTGGAATTCAGTCCCTACAATATCTTGCATGCAAGATAGCGTTCAGATGCCTAGGTGCCGGAGGTATCCCGGACCCATGAGTACTGAGTCTATCCTTGCAATGTTGCTAGTTCAAGTAGTAGTTCCTTCCTGGGGACGCTTTGTTGAAGAAAGACTACTTGAATGAGTTATAGCACTCTCGCTGATGCAAAAGCAATTGCAGAAAGCCTTTCTGTTGCTAGTGTATTCACTAGAGTGCCAGTTGTTGTCCCTTGTGTTCCAGATAGTGATCTTTCCAGTTGACAGTAAGTCCTTTGCAGAGTAAAGTGTCGTGTGTCAAGTAATTATTACCTGCAGTAAGAGATAGTGAGAGCGTTCTCCTTGCTCCTTTGTGTTATTGAGCTATCTATTTTCCGGGAGGTCCTTCCACTCCACCGGCCGTTCATTCCTCCAGTAAAAGTGTCCCGTTCTTAGTGAAAAAGAAAACTGTTTAAGGTTATTTGCATTTGCTAGCCGAGTCCTTACTAAGGCGAACGCAATTTACAGTTTGCAAATCCAAGTAGTTGCTGATGCTTTGTCGCGTCATGTCATGTAGTAACCCGATCCTCCATTTAGTGCTGAGGATGTAAGGACTGCTCAAAGAACAAGACCCCTTGTGGTCGGTGTGGTTATTCCTCTCCAGGAAGACCTTATTCTCTCTTGAAAACCAGCACCCATTAGTGATTTGTTTGAACCAAGAATCTGTTCGCCACAGTTGGGTAATTCTGAGAAGAAGTATACCAGTTAGTAATTCCACAGTCACTGTAAAGTAGCCTTGAGCTAGTTCACGATGTACCAGATGTTGCACTCCTGGTATGGATCGTTCTGTGAAACAAGCCAGATTGAAAAACTTTTGGCTTTTGTTCCCGATATTTGAGTATGTCACGGTCCAATCCAATCCGATCTTTCCACTACTAGTGAGCCTGGGAAAGAGTTCACTAGATCTGTTGACCAACTCCCAATGTTCCCTCAGTGAAACAAACATCTGTGTGTGATGGTTGATCACTTTACCAGATTTTGTGAGTTGTTCCTATCCAAGATAAGTCTGCCGGAACAGTAGCAAAAGTATTCAAGGAACGTATAATCTGCAGACAACCCCTCCTAAGTCCTCATAACAATAATGGAGGTGAATTTTGTAACGAATTCTAAAAACCTATGTGCCTTGTATAAGATTACTAAATCTACCATTGTTCCACACCACCCCAGCAATGGTTTAGCAGAAAGAACTAATAAAAAGGTACTATGTCTTGAGGCCACTGTTTCCCAATAGTTCAACCTGGGATGAAGTCATTCCTGATGTTCAATGTGCCATAAATTCTGCCTTTAACGCTTCAATAGGTGATACCCCTCATTATGCACTGTACGGTGTCGTAAGCGTTTGCCTTATGGTTTATATTCCAATCCGAAACCTACTTAAATCCAGATGATTTGTAGCAGTTCACCAGTCAAGCTAAGGGACAATTGTGAAACACTTTAACAACAGAATTTATAGAGTAACTAATACAGACGAACCGACAAAGTTCAAGTAGGGTCCAGAATCATGCTGTTCAACAACAAAACGTCAGCAATGCCAAAACTCGATCAAAAGTTTGTTTGTCCTTATAGAGTAGCCGAACATATCAAGGGAATAAGTATAAAGTTAGAGAACTTAGTACGGGTAAGTGTAAAGAATCGATCTAGATCATATGAAGTTAGTATTGACGAAGTCACTAACCCGAAATCAGATAAGTGAGACAGAATCTGATATTTCTCCTGTTCTGTTCCTCTACCTCTAATGATCAGTCAGATCAACCTGAATGTCGTTATTCCCTACGTCCCACAAGTGAAGAAATCCTCAAGTATCATTTGTAGATCAGTGTAGATCCTCCTCAATCAAAGTTGAGTTACCTTTGTAACAGAGTTTGATCCACCCAGAGATGATAATTTACAGCCATATCAATCTCACCCTAGCAGAGTTGGGGTTAAATGTAAATAACCTGTATAGATAAATATGTAAGCGTTTAACTGTGTGTTATAATATTACTTAGTATTACTCAAATTTTTTTTTTTTTGTGTTCCGTTCTCTCCGAGTTCTGAGAATTAACAGTATAGATTTGAGTCCCAGATCTACCCTTTTAATCACTACCTTCTTGTAAATATATTTCCTCAATCGTAGATCACATGAAGACAGTTGCGAACAAATTATTTTTTTTATCTCTTTTATCATGATTTTCTTGAATGAGCTATTTAATCAATTCCCAAGTATCAAAGATGCATCATATAGAATGTAGTTGTTCAGTCCGATAATATCCATGTAAGTATAATGTTAACTGTTGTGTACTTTGACATTGTATAGAATCAGCTGAGAGTTGTTGTGTTGCCCTTAGTTTGTATAGTTGTTGTCGGACGCCATCGTAGCATGCCCGGCTGTCGGTTGTACTTATAACGGCTGCACCAGGCTTTCACGTGATTTCCAACCTCTGCCCATGTGATCTGGCATTAGCCAATGATAGGCCTGCCTTTTGAATGCCTCGCGCCAGGCGGCCTAGAAGCCTCATTACCATCCAGACTCAGAGCAGGGAGACGGACACAGGCATAGGCTCTCAGCTCCCTATATCCAACGCCTATTAAAGCTCAAAACCCAAGCCTCGCTTTAATATTACCAAATCTATGAAAAGAACCCCACAACATAGTTGAGGTGGTTTATCCCTTATGCGTGCGGTAAGGTTTCTGCACATTTTCAAGGTCAGCAATTTCACCCGCCTTGAAAGGTGCGTTAGTGTGCGCAATATTCCGTAGATAAACAAGGTCTGTACAGTGTCAACATGGGTTGGGTCCCTGGTTTTGAAGGTTCTCATTATCCATCCTGTTTTTGAGAGATGCAATTGCTACATTTTATGGTCCTTGAAGGTGAGATCCTCTGACAGTCACTCCCAGGTCTTTGACATTAGTTTTCGCTCTATTTGTCCATCTAACACTATGTAAAAATCAATGCATATAAACACAAAATTTGGAATTCATTACCTGTCATTGCCAAAGAAACCCTGCCTGTACCCTTCAAAACGATGCTAAAAAAACACCTTCTCACCCAAACCAAATGCTAATATCAAACATTCCCAACAAAGTAAAATAATCACTTAAATGTAAAAACCGATTAATCACTTAAATGTAAAAACCTGTTATGAATAATACATACTAAGCTAACTGTTTCTATAACATTTACATTATGATGACCACATAAACTGTAATTGCAATGCAACTGATTGTTTTAAATTGTTATCTCACTCAATTAATTGCATTCTTACTATTAATAAATTATTATGTTCAACTTATATTCAAATTTTACAACTTAGATACACAATTATACTTATTTTATAAATTATAAACCATAATTTTTTACCATGTAGTCTACTATTAATTATTCTTAAGAATGCCCAATGCACAGCATATTAGGGGCTTTTGGCATGTACACCTCATTTATACCTAACTATGTATCATTGTATCATGTCTACCTATGTATCATTGTACCATGTCTAAATAAACTATTATTATTATTATTATTATTATTATTATTATTATTATTATTATTATTATTATTATCTGTGGCTCTACTGGGCTGAGGTGGATGGTAGAGGTTCTGGTACTGAAGTCGATGGTTGTACTAGAGTGTCTAACTTTAAGTCATTTAGTCAGTCAAGTGATTCTGTAAGTCAGTCAAGTGATTCTGTAAGTCAGTCAAGTGATTCAGTAAGTCAGTCATGTGATTCAGTAAGTCAGTCAAGTGATTCAGTAAGTCAGTCAAGTGATTCAGTAAGTCAGTCAAGTGATTCAGTAAGTCAGTCAAGTGATTCAGTAAGTCAGTCAAGTGATTCAGTAAGTCAGTCAAGTGATTCAGTAAGTCAGTCAAGTGATTCAGTAAGTCAGTCAAGTGATTCAGTAAGTCAGTCCAATGATTCAGTAAGTCAGTCAAGTGATTTAGTAAGTCAGTCTATTGCTTCAGTAAGTCAGTCAAGTGCTTCAGTAAGTCAGTCAAGTGCTTCAGTAAGCAGTCAAGTGATTCAGTAAGTCAGTCAAGTGATTCAGCCAAGTCAGTGAGTCATTCAGCCAAGTCATTCCAGTCAAGTCACTAAGTCATTCAGTCAAGTCAGTAAGTCATTCAGTCAAGTCAGTAAGTCATTCAGTCAAAGTCAGTAAGTCATTCAGTCAAATCAGTAAGTCATTCAGTCAAGTCAGCCAGTCAGACTTATGTTTACCTCTTTTATGTGTACAAAGATTTATTAAAATGCAATGAAAATGAAAAAATGTATTGTAAATAAACACAGCGAGTTTCCTGATTATTGTCGCCTGCACGCGATGAATCAAACTGAACGCTGGGAGGATGCGTGGGTGGGTGAGGGTGGCTGGGGATAGCAGTAGGACTTCCCACTGACTCAGTGGTTTAACCCACCGCCGGCGACCGCCGTTCAAAATTTTCCCCTCCAGCGAATCAAGTAATATATGGTTTACGCGTGTTACTGTATATAAAAAAAAAGTGCCAAACAACTGTAATACCCAAAACACGCAACATAAAGTCGTGCTAAATGAGGTTTACTGTATTTCATACCATTCCATTGCGTTGGTATTTCATACCATTACCATTGTGTCGGTATCTCTACTTTACCCATAGATTCTTTTTGAGCACGAGCCAACAGAGGTGGTAAGGAGCAGTATTGGGAGTACAACAACAACATACAACAGAGGGAGGTGGTGTAGTATTGATGGAGTAAAACAACAATATGCAGCAGAGGAAGGCAAGGGTAGTATTGATGGAGTACAACAACAACATACAGCAGAGGAATAAGGTTAGTACTGATGGATTACAAAACAACATACAGGAGGAAGGCAAGGTGTAGTATTGATGGAGTACAACAACAATATACAGCAGAGGAAGGTAAGGTGTAGTACTGATGGATTAAAAAACATACAGCAGAGGAAGGTAAGGTGTACTGATGGAGTCAACAACAACATACAGCAGAGGAAGGTAAGGTGTAGTACTGATGGATTACAACAACAACATACAGCAGAGGAAGGTAAGGTGTAGTATTGATGGAGTACAACAACAACATACAGTAGAGGAAGGTAATGTGTATTGATGGAGTACAACAACAACATACAGTAGAGGAAGGTAAGGGGAAACATTAATATGAACAATGTTCTCAATTTCAATACTCGAAAAGAAATTGAGTCTGATGATTATGTTTTTCTTAAACTTGAAAACTTTTGAGGAAGATAACTAATTACGTGAAAAATATTTAGCTATGACAAACACTGACTGGCAAACAGAAATGGACAACTTCCCAGATACTGACTTATGTATTAATAATTTTCTTAAAAAGACCCAATACCTCTATAATAAGCATTGCCCTAAAAACTAAACAAATCACAGCTAAAAGATTAAACAGTCCCTGGCTAACCCAGCATACTAAATCCATTAATATAAAGCACCTATATGAAAAACAGTACAGAATGGGTCAAATAACAAAAGAACAAACAAAACGTTATCATCAAACCAAACGGTCTGATAAAAAGGTAAAAAAAATTGTACTATGAAACAGATTACAGAACTTAAAAAGGGGATATAAAAAAACCTGGAAAACCCCATCTGAAATTCTAGGAAATAAAAAAATATCCACAAACAGAACAATCAAGTAACAAAACCAGATGAACCCTACTCCCCCCATTGAAAAACTAACAAACTCAATGATTTCTTCTCCACCATGGAAAAAAAACTGGCAAAAAATCCCAAGTTCAAAACTCCCCCTAACGACTATCTCACTGGCACCATCCAAACACTATTCTTGGACCAACCCAATAGAAGTTTCCCTTTTAATCAAACATTAAAAAAAAAGCAGGTGACCTAAATAACACCACCTTTTTTATACAAAAAAACCTCTCAAGTTCTTCACCAATTATTAAATCTTTAACAAATCCCTGAATCCCTCTACCTTCCCTCAATACTCAAAATAGGGGTCACCCCAAAATAAAGGAGGGGGATCAAACAGACCTGAATAACTACAGGCCGATATCTAATTCCCTTTCTCCAAAATCTTTGAAAAAAATTTAAATTTAAGACAAATATATTCCTACCTCACCTCCAACAACGTACTCAACCACTATCAATTTGGGTTCAGGCCTAATAAAAATACAAATGATGCCATTATAAAATGTTAGAAAAAATTTACACCCCTCTTGGAAAAAAAAAATCCCAGTGGGGAAACTTCATTGATTTACGTAAAGTTTTTTATACAGTTGACCATGATCGTTTAATAAAATATCACTTTATAAAAGGGGACTCCCCAATCCAAAATCATACCTTAGCAAAGAAACCAATATGTGTACACAAATGGGTAGCTCTACCGCACAAATATTATAGTAGGTGTCCCCCAGGAAGTGTTCTTGGCCCACTTCTCTTTCTCATTTACATTAAAACCTACCCAAAAGCATCTCATCTTTAAAAACCCCTACTATTTGGAGACACACATACGTTATCTGCCCCAAAACCCAAACATATAGCCAACACTGTAAATACTGAATTGCAGAAAATATCACCTGGATGATGACACAAACTTACTTGATAAACGGGTCCCTATCACAAAAATCACGAGGAAAATTTTAGGAATCCATCTTGAAGTGGCCTCAAATTTCAGACAAATAAAA
>WNWK01059940.1:0-10060 GCA_009830355.1 Cherax destructor
TGAGTTTCCTAAAGAAAATCATAAAATTTGCTTACTTTTCCATAAATTTCAATTGCATAGAAATCATTTAAAGTAGAAAATTAATTTTTAGCTAAAAATAGTTTTGCCAGAAAGCATCAAACCGCTAAACGTCGAAATATCATAAAATAGATTTTAAAATTTTTGGCTTTTAAATTATGTATTTTAAATATATGAAATATTTAAAAATAAAATATTGATTTTTATAGATTTTTATGGGATTTTTAAAAATATGTAAATAATAATAAATATTAAAAATGCTATAAAACTTGATTTTATTGCATTTTTGACGATTTAAGGCATTTTCAAGGATTTTCTGAAAAACTATTTTTAGATAAAATATACCTATAAGTAAGCTTCCTAAAAGAAAATCATAAAATTTTGCTTACTTTTCCATAAATTTCAATTGCAGTAGAAATTTATTTAAAGTGTGAAAATCTAAGTATTTTAGCTGAAAATGAGTTTTGCCAGAAAAGCACTCAAACCGCTCTAAAACGTCGAAATATGCAATAAAATAGATTTTAGCACATTTTTCTGAGCTTTTAATGTTTCATGTATTTTCGAAAATAATATGAAATATTCTATAAAAATATTGATTTTTATAGATTTTTAATGGATTTTTTAAAATATGTAAATAATTAATAATATTAAAAATGCTATAAAACTGATTATTTGCATTTAGGCATTTAAGGATTTTCTGAAACTATTTTTGATAAAACTATTTTCCTAAAGAAAATCATAAAATTTTGCTTACTTTTCCCATAAATTTCAATTGCAGTAGAAATTCTATTTAAAAGTGTGAAAATCTAAGTATTTTAGCTGAAAAATGAGTTTTGCCAGAAAAGCACTCAAACCGCTCTAAAACGTCGAAATATGCAATAAAATCGATTTTAGCACATTTTCTGAGCTTTTTAATGTTTCATGTATTTTTCGAAAATATATAAATATTCTATAAAAATATTGATTTTTATAGATTTTTAATGGGATTTTTAAAAATATGTAAATAATTAATAAATATTAAAAATGCTATAAAACTTGATTTTATTGCATTTTTGACGATTTAAGGCATTTTCAAGGTTTTCTGAAAACTATTTTTTAGATAAAATATACCTATAAGTAAGCTTCCTAATAGAAAATCATAAAATTTTGCTTACTTTTCCCATAAATTCCAATTGCAGTAGAAATTTATTTAAAAGTGTGAAAATCTAAGTATTTTAGCTGAAAATGAGTTTTGCCAGAAAAGCACTCAAACCGCTCTAAAACGTCGAAATATGCAATAAAATACGATTTTAGCACATTTTTCTGAGCTTTTTAATGTTTCATGTATTTTCGAAAATAATATGAAATATTCATATAAAAATATTATTTTTATAGATTTTTAATGATTTTTAAAATATGTAAATAATTAATAAATATTAAAAAGCTATAAAACTTGATTTTATTGCATTTTTTGACGATTTAAGGCATTTTCAAGGATTTTCTGAAAAACTATTTTTTTAGATAAAATATACCTATGAGTAAGCTTCCTAATAGAAAATCATAAAATTTTGCTTACTTTTCCCATAAATTTCAATTGCAGTAGAAATTCTATTTAAAAGTGTGAAAATCTAAGTATTTTAGCTGAAAAATGAGTTTTGCAGAAAGCACTCAAACCGCTCTAAAACGTCGAAATATGCAATAAAATACGATTTTAGCACATTTTTCTGAGCTTTTTAATGTTTCATGTATTTTTCGAAAATAATATGAAATATTCTATAAAAATATTGATTTTTATAGATTTTTAATGGGATTTTTTAAAAATATGTAAATAAATAATAAATATTAAAAAATGCATTTTTTGACGATTTAAGGCATTTTCAAGGATTTTCTGAAAAACTATTTTTTTAGATAAAATATACCTATAAGTAAGCTTCCTAATAGAAAATCATAAAATTTTGCTTACTTTTCTCATAAATTTCAATTGCAGTAGAAATTCTATTTAAAAGTGTGAAAATCTAAATATTTTAGCTGAAAAATGAGTTTTGCCAGAGAAGCACTCAAACCGCTCTAAAACGTCGAAATATGCAATAAAATACGATTTTAGCACATTTTTCTGAGCTTTTTAATGTTTCATGTATTTTTCGAAAATAATATGAAATATTCTATAAAAATATTGATTTTTAAAGATTTTTAATGGGATTTTTTAAAAATATGTAAATAAATAATAAATATTAAAAAATGCTATAAAACTTGATTTTATTGCATTTTTTGACGATTTAAGGCATTTTCAAGGATTTTCTGAAAACTATTTTTTTAGATAAAATATACCTATAAGTAAGCTTCCTAATAGAAAATCATAAAATTTTGCTTACTTTTCCCATAAATTTCAATTGCAGTAGAAATTATATTTAAAAGTGTGAAAATCTAAGTATTTTAGCTGAAAAATGAGTTTTGCCAGAAAAGCACTCAAACCGCTCTAAAACGTCGAAATATGCAATAAAATATGATTTTAGCACATTTTTCTGAGCTTTTTAATGTTTCATGTATATTTCGAAAAAATTATGAAATATTCTATAAAAATATTGATTTTTATAGATTTTTAATATGATTTTTATAAAATTTGTAAATAATTAATAAATAATTAAAAATGCTATAAAACTTGATTTTATTGCATTTTTTGACGATTTAAGGCATTTTCAAGGATTTTGTGAAAACTATTTTTTTAGATAAAATATACCTATGAGTAAGCTTCCTAATAGAAAATCATAAAATTTTGCTTACTTTTCCCATAAATTTCAATTGCAGTAGAAATTTTATTTAAAAGTGTGAAAATCTATGTATTTTAGCTGAAAATGAGTTTTGTCAGAAAAGCACTCAAACCGCTCTAAAACGTCGAAATATGCAATAAAATACGATTTTAGCACATTTTTCTGAGCTTTTTAATGTTTCATGTATATTTCGAAAATAATATGAAATATTCTATAAAAATATTGATTTTTATAGATTTTTAATGGGATTTTTTAAAAATATGTAAATAAATAATAAATATTAAAAATGCTATAAAACTTGATTTTATTGCATTTTTTGACGATTTAAGGCATTTTCAAGGATTTTCTGAAAAACTATTTTTTTAGATAAAATATACCTATAAGTAAGCTTCCTAATAGAAAATCATAAAATTTTGCTTACTTTTCTCATAAATTTCAATTGCAGTAGAAATTCTATTTAAAAGTGTGAAAATCTAAATATTTTAGCTGAAAAATGAGTTTTGCCATAGAAGCACTCAAACCGCTCTAAAACGTCGAAATATGCAATAAAATAGATTTTAGCACAATTTTCTGAGCTTTTTAATGTTTCATGTATATTTCGAAAAAATTATGAAATATTCTATAAAAATATTGATTTTTATAGATTTTTAATATGATATTTTTAAAATTTGTAAATAATTAATAAATATTAAAAAATGCTATAAAACTTGATTTTATTGCATTTTTTGACGATTTAAGGCATTTTCAAGGATTTTGTGAAAAACTATTTTTTTAGATAAATATACCTATGAGTAAGCTTCCTAATAGAAAATCATAAAATTTTGCTTACTTTTCCCATAAATTTCAATTGCAGTAGAAATTTTATTTAAAAGTGTGAAAATCTAAGTATTTTAGCTGAAAATGAGTTTTGCAGAAAGCACTCAAACCGCTCTAAAACGTCGAAATATGCAATAAAATACGATTTTAGCACATTTTTCTGAGCTTTTAATGTTTCATGTATATTTCGAAAATAATATGAAATATTCTATAAAATATTGATTTTTATAGATTTTAATGGGATTTTTAAAAATTTGTAAATAATTAATAAATATTAAAAAATGCTATAAAACTTGATTTTATTGCATTTTTGCATTAAGGCATTTTCAGGATTTTTGAAAACTATTTTTAGATAAAATATACCTATAAGTAAGCTTCCTAATAGAAAATCATAAAATTTTGCTTACTTTTCCATAAATTTCAATTGCAATAGAAATTTATTTAAAAGTGTGAAAATCTAAGTATTTTAGCTAAAAATGAGTTTTGCAGAGAAGCATCAAACCGCTCTAAAACGTCGAAATATGCCATAAATCGATTTTACACATTTTCTGAGCTTTTAATGTTTCATGTATTTTCGAAAATAATATGAAATATTCATAAAAATATTGATTTTTAAAGATTTTTAATGGGATTTTTAAAAATATGTAAATAATTAATAAATATTAAAATGCTATAAAACTTTATTTTATTGCATTTTTGACGATTAAGGCATTTTCAAGGATTTTCTGAAAACTATTTTAGATAAAATATACCTATAAGTAAGCTTCCTAATAGAAAATCATAAAATTTTGCTTACTTTTCCCATAAATTTCAATTGCAGTAGAAATTCTATTTAAAAGTGTGAAAATCTAAGTATTTTAGCTGAAAAATGAGTTTTCCAGAAAAGCACTCAAACCGCTCTAAACGTCGAAATATGCAATAAAATACGATTTTAGCACATTTTTCTAGCTTTTTAATGTTTCATGTATATTTGAAAATAATATGAAATATTCTATAAAATATTGATTTTATAGATTTTTAATGGGATTTTTTAAAATTTGTAAATAATTATAATATTAAAAAATGCTATAAAACTTGATTTTATTGCATTTTTGACGATTTAAGGCATTTTCAGATTTTGTGAAAATATTTTAGATAAAAAACCTGAAACTTCCTAATAGAAAATCATAAAATTTTGCTTACTTTTCCATAAATTTCAATTGCAATAGAAATTCTATTTAAAAGTGGAAAATCTAAGTATTTTAGCTAAAATGAGTTTTGTCAGAAAGCATCAAACCGCTCTAAAACGTCGAAATATGCATAAAATGCGATTTTAACACATTTTTCTGAGCTTTTTAATGTTTCATGTATTTTCGAAAATAATATGAAATATTCTATAAAAATATTGATTTTATAGATTTTTAATGGATTTTTAAAAATATGTAAATAATTAATAAATATTAAAAATGCTATAAAACTTGATTTTATTGCATTTTTGACGATTAAGCATTTTCAAGATTTTCTGAAAACTATTTTTAGATAAAATATACCTATAGTAAGCTTCCTAATAGAAAATCATAAAATTTTGCTTACTTTTCATAAATTTCAATTGCAGTAGAAATTTATTTAAAAGTGTGAAAATCTAATATTTTAGCTGAAAATGAGTTTTGCAAAAGCACTCAAACCGCTCTAAAACGTCGAAATATGCAATAAAAAAATGAGTTTTCCAGAAAAGCACTCAAACCGCTTAAAACGTCGAAATATGCAATAAAAAACGATTTTAGCACATTTTCTGAGCTTTTAATGTTTCATGTATATTTCGAAAATAATATAAATATTCTATAAAAATATTGATTTTTATAGATTTTTAAGAGGATTTTTAAAAATTTGTAAATAATTAATAAATATTAAAAATGCTATAAAACTTGATTTTTTGCATTTTGACGATTTAAGCATTTTCAAGTTTTCTGAAAAAACTATTTTAGATAAAATATACCTATGATAAGCTTCCTAAAAGAAAATCATAAAATTTCTTACTTTCCCATAAATTTCAATTGCAGTAGAAATTCTATTTAAGTGTGAAAATCTAAGTATTTTAGCTGAAAAATGAGTTTTCCAGAAAAGCACTCAAACTGCTCTAAAACGTCGAAATATGCAATAAAATACGATTTTACACATTTTTTGAGCTTTTTAATGTTTCATGTATATTTCGAAAATAATATAAATATTCTATAAAAATATTGATTTTTATAGATTTTTAATTGGATTTTTAAAAATATTAAATAATTAATAAATATTCAAATATGCTATAAACGTTTTTGCATTTTGAAATTTAAGGATTTTCAAATTTTGTGAAAACTATTTTTCCAAAGAAAATCATTAAATTTTGTTACTTTTCCCATAAATTTCAATTGCAGTAGAAATTTATTTAAAAGTGTGAAAATCTAAGTATTTTGCTAAAATGAGTTTGTCAGAAATCATCAAACGCCTAAAACGTCGAAATATGCATAAAATGCGATTTAACATTTTGAGCTTTAATGTTTCATGTATTTTCGAAAATATATGAAATATTCTATAAAATTATTGATTTTTATAGATTTTTAATGGGATTTTTAAAAATATAAATAATTATTAAATATTCAAAATGTTATAAACTTGATTTTATTGCATTTTTTGACGATTTAAGGCCTTTTCAAGGTTTTCTGAAAAATATTTTTAGATAAAATATACCTATAAGTAAGCTTCCTAATAGAAAATCATAAAATTTTCTTACTTTTCCTATAAATTTCAATTGCAGTAAAATTTATTTAAAAGTGTGAAAATCAAGTATTTAGCTAAAAATGAGTTTTGCAGAAAGCATCAAACCGCTCTAAAACGTCGAAATATGCAATAAAATCGATTTTAACACATTTTCTGAGCTTTTAATGTTTCATGTATTTTCGAAAATAATATGAAATATTCTATAAAATATTGATTTATAGATTTTTAATGGGATTTTTAAAATATGTAAATAATATAATATTAAAAATGCTATAAAACTTGATTTTATTGCATTTTTTGACGATTTAGGCTTTTCAAGGATTTTCTGAAAATATTTTTTAGATAAAATATACCTATAATACTTCCTAATAGAAAATCATAAAATTTGCTTACTTTTCCATAATTTCAATTCAGTAAAATTCATTTAAAAGTGTGAAAATTAAGTATTTAGCTAAAAATGAGTTTTGCCAGAAAGCACTCAAACCGCTCTAAAACGTCGAAATATGCAATAAAATACGATTTTAGCACATTTTCTGAGCTTTTAATGTTTCATGTATTTTCGAAAATAATATGAAATATTCATAAAAATATTGATTTATAGATTTTAATGGATTTTTTAAAAATATGTAAATAAATAATATTAAAAATGCTATAAAACTGATTTATTGCATTTTTGACGATTTAGGCATTTTCAAGATTTTCTGAAAAACTATTTTTTAGATAAAATATACCTATAAAGCTTCCTAAAGAAAATCATCATTTAAAATTTTGTTTTACTTTTCCCTAATTTCAATTTCAGTAGAAATTCAATTTAAAAGTGTGAAAATGTAAGTATTTAAGCTAAAAATGAGTTTTGCCAGAAAGCACTCAAACCGCTCTAAACGTCGAAATATGCAATAAAATACGATTTTGCACATTTTCTGAGCTTTTAATGTTTCATGTATATTTCGAAAATAATATGAAATATTCATAAAAATTTGATTTTTATAGATTTTTGGGATTTTTAAAATTGTAAATAATTAATAATATTAAAAATGCTATAAAACTTGATTTATTGCATTTTTGACGATTTAACATTTTCAAGATTTTTGAAAACTATTTTTAGATAAAATATACCTATAAAAGCTTCCTAAAAAAAATCATAAATTTGCTTACTTTTCCCATAAATTTCAATTTCAGTAGAAATTATTTAAAAGTGTGAAAATGTAAGTATTTAGCAAAAATGAGTTTGCCAGAAAAGCACTCAAACCGTTTAAACGTCGAAATATGCAATAAATACGATTTTACACATTTTTCTGAGCTTTTAATGTTTCATGTATATTTCGAAATAATATGAAATATTCTATAAAAATATTGATTTTTATAGATTTTTAAGAGGATTTTTAAAATTTGTAAATAATTAATAAATATTAGAAAATGATAAACTTGATTTTATTGCATTTTTGACATTTAAGGCATTTTAGTTTGAAAACTATTTTGATAAAATATACCTATATATTCCTAAAGAAAATCATAAAATTTGCTTACTTTTCCATAAATTTCAATTGCAGTGAAATTTATTTAAGTGTGAAAATCTAAGTATTTTAGCTGAAAATGAGTTTGCCAGAAAAGCACTCAAACTGTTAAAACGTCGAAATATGCAATAAAATCGATTTTACACATTTTTTTGAGCTTTAATGTTTCATGTATTTTCGAAATAATATGAAATATTCTATAAAATATTGATTTTTATAGATTTTTAATTGATTTTTAAAAATATGTAAATAATTAATAAATTCAAAATGCTATAAACTTGATTTTATTGCATTTTGACAATTTAAGGCATTTCAAGTTTTGTGAAAACTATTTTCCTAAAGAAAATCAATTGTTATTCCATAAATTTCAATTGCAGTAGAAATTCTATTTAAAAGTGTGAAAATCTAAGTATTTTAGCTAAAAAATGAGTTTTGTCAGAAATGCATCAAACCGCTCTAAAACGTCGAAATATGCCATAAAATGCGATTTTAACACATTTTTCTGAGCTTTTTAATGTTTCATGTATTTTTTCGAAAATAATATGAAATATTCTATAAAATTATTGATTTTTATAGATTTTTAATGGGATTTTTTAAAAATATGTAAATAATTATTAAATATTCAAAAATGCTATAAAACTTGATTTTATTGCATTTTTTGACGATTTAAGGCCTTTTCAAGGATTTTCTGAAAAAAATATTTTTTTAGATAAAATATACCTATAAGTAAGCTTCCTAATAGAAAATCATAAAATTTTGCTTACTTTTCCTATAAATTTCAATTGCAGTAAAAATTCTATTTAAAAGTGTGAAAATCTAAGTATTTTAGCTGAAAAATGAGTTTTGCCAGAAAAGCACTCAAACCGCTCTAAAACGTCGAAATATGCAATAAAATACGATTTTAGCACATTGTTCTGAGCTTTTTAATGTTTCATGTATTTTTCGAAAATAATATGAAATATTCTATAAAAATATTGAATATTATAGATTTTTAATGGGATTTTTTAAAAATATGTAAATAAATAATAAATATTAAAAAATGCTATAAAACTTGATTTTATTGCATTTTTTGACGATTTAGGGCATTTTCAAGGATTTTCTGAAAAACTATTTTTTTAGATAAAATATACCTATAAGTAAGCTTCCTAATAGAAAATCATAAAATTTTGCTTACTTTTCCCATAAATTTCAATTGCAGTAGAAATTCTATTTAAAAGTTGCTTACTTTTCCCATATATATCAATTTCAGTAGAAATTCAATTTAAAAGTGTGAAAATGTAAGTATTTAAGCTAAAAAATGAGTTTTGCCAGAAAAGCACTCAAACCGCTCTTAAACGTCGAAATATGCAATAAAATACGATTTTAGCACATTTTTCTGAGCTTTTTTAAAGTTTCATGGGTTTTTGAAAATAAATAAATATTCCATAAAAATGTTGGTTTTTATAGATATTTATTGATTTTTAAAAATATGTAAAAATTTAAAATATATTCAAAAAAGCTATTTAAAAATTGAGTTTATTGCAATTTTTACGATTTAAGGCATTTTCAAAAATTTTCTGAAAAACTATTTTTTTTGATAAAATATACCTATGAAAAAACTTCCCCAAAAAAAATCATAAAAATTTTTTTTACTTTTCCCCTAAAATTTCCAATTTTTTAAATTTAAATTTAAAAGGAAAAAAAAAGTATTTTAGCTAAAAAAAGAGTTTTTGCCCGAAAAGCACTCAAACCGGGGTTTTAAAACGGGGGGAAATATGCAATAAAATACGATTTTTTGCACATTTTCTGAGCCTTTTTTAAAGTTTCATGTATTTTTCGAAAAAAATATGAAATATTCTATAAAAAAAATTGATTTTTATAGATTTTTAAAAAGGATTTTTAAAAAAATTTTTAAATAATTAATAAAATTGAAAAATTTTAAAAATTGATTTTTTTTTGATTTTTTACGATTTAAAACATTTTCAAAATTTTTTGAAAAAATATTTTTTTTGATAAAATATACCTATAAGTAAGTTTTTCCCAAAAAAAAATCATAAATTTTTACTTTTCCCCTAAATTTCAATTGCAGTAGAAAAATTTTATATAAAAGTTTGAAAAACTAAGTATTTTAGCTGAAATATGAGTTTTGCCAGAAAAGCACTCAAACCGCTCTAAAACGTCGAAATATGCAATAAAATACGATTTTAGCACATTTTTTGAGCTTTTAATGTTTCATGTATTTAAATT
>WNWK01059941.1:0-10060 GCA_009830355.1 Cherax destructor
CCCCTTTGAAACTGATCTCTCATATATATGGAATATTTACATAATAGTTCTAAAAGGGCTTCACGTCCAATATGGCCGACATGTTACTCGTGACGTTAAATGAGAAATCTCAGTATCCCTTGAGGGAAGTGCCTTGATGCGGTGAGGGGCTCTTGATTCAGGGAAGTGGAGTTATCCTCTCTCATGGGTAGATCCTCCCACTTCTCATGTGGTATATAATCCCTACTGATTTAGGGCTCCCTCCCTCTTGATTGTACCAACAATGTCACCTGTTGTCCCTCGTCTATTGTTACTCTTCACTTTATCTCCCATTATCTAATCTTCTATAAAACACTAACAGATAAATTACATTTTTTCTTCAGCTGATATCTTTACTGTACTCCCCCTCATGCATATATATATATATATATATATATATATATATATATATATATATATATATATATATATATATATATATATATATTTTTCAATAACTACACTGCACTAGCCAGGGTCGAACCCATGATTTGGTCCGCCTCATGATGAGCGGAAACACATGACGCTCTAGTCCACTGAACCACACAATCCTTAAGGTAGCGCATCCAGTAGAACTGAATGTTGTACTCGCTACCCAAGACATACGGTGGTTTTATACCTCTAAACTAATTTCATTCTACTCCTGTTTGGTGTATAGCTCAACAAGCAGTATATTATATTATTTTTTGGATCAATACCACTCGTTCGTGGTTACAATAATATAATATACCTTGTTGACTAGCACACACACACACACACACACACACACACGCCGGTGACGAGTGTGGTTCCACAGGGTCAGTCCTGGGACCAGTGCTGTTTCTGGTATTTGGAACGACATGACGGAAGGAATAGACTCCAAAGTGTCCCTGTTTGCAGATGATGTGAAGTTGATGAGAAGAATTCAGTCGGACGAGGACCAGGCAGAAGTACAAAGGGATCTGGACAGGCTGCAAGCCTGGTTCAGCAATTGGCTCCGGGAGTTCAACCCCACCAACTGTAAAGTCATGAAGATTGGGGAAAGGCAAAAAAAGACCGCAGACGGAGTACAGCCTAGGGGCCAGAGACTGCAAACCTCAATCAAGGAAAAGACCTTGGGGTGAGTATAACACCAGGAACATCTCCTGAGGCGCACATCAACCAAATAACTGCTGCAGCATACGGGCGCCTAGGAAACCTAAGAACAGCATTCCGACATCTTAATAAAGAATCGTTCAGGACCCTGTACACTGTGTACGTTAGGCCCATACTGGAGTATGCAGCACCAGTTTGGAACCCACACCTAGCCAAGCACGTGAAGAAGCCCCGAGAAAATGCAAAAGGGTTTTCAACAAGACTAGTCCCGGAGCTAAGGGGTATGTCCTACGAGGAGAGGTTAAGGAAATCGACCTGACGACACTGGAGGACAGGAGAGATAGGGGGACATGATAACAACATATAAGATACTGAGAGGAATTGACAAAGTGGACAGAGACAGAATGTTCCAGAGATGGGACACAGCAACAAGGGGACACAGTTGGAAGTTGAAGACTCAGATGAATCACAGGGATGTTAGGAAGTATTTCTTCAGTCACAGAGTGGTCGGGAAGTGGAATAGTTTAGGCGATGTAGTGGAGGCAGGCTCCATACATAGCTTTAAGAAGAGGTATGATAAAGCTCATGGCGCGGGGAGAGTGCCAGTAGCGGCCAGTGAAGAGGCGGGCCAGGAGCTATGAATCGACCCCTGCAACCACAACTAGGTGAGTACAACTAGGTGAGTACACACACTCACACAAAATGGTAACTACTACACCATACACACGCACGCATACACAATAGGCCTATTGTCTAATCGACATGTGCCTAGGAAAAAATGGTAACTAAATAACACACACACAAGTAGTAGTAGCAACTGCAAAATAAATGTGCTGTAACATTGTGGTATGCCCCCAGCAGCAGGAGCAGCAACAGCCTGGTTCATCAGGTAAGCACCAGACAAGCCTGGCCCAGGGCTGTGCTGCAGCAGTAGGAAAACTCTGGAAACCCGTCAAAAGGGTTTTAGATATGTTAGTGTGAGGACTGCAGCGACCTCTGAGTCAGGGTGACTCACTGGTGTTACTCAGGAAGTGTCAGGGTGACTCACTGGTGTTACTCAGGAAGTGTTAGGGGGACTCATGGTGTTACTCAGGAAGTGTCAGGGTGACTCACTCGGTGTTACTCAGGAAGTGTCAGGGTGACTCACTCGGTGTTACTCAGGAAGTGTCAGGGTGACTCACTGGTGTTACTCACACAGGAAGGTCAGGGTGACTCACTCGGGGTACTCAGGAAGTGTCAGGGTGACTCACTCGGTGTTACTCAGGAAGTGTCAGGGTGACTCACTGGTGTTACTCACACAGGAAGTGTCAGGGTGACTCACTGGTGTTACACAGGAAGTGTCAGGGTGACTCACTCGGTGTTACTCACACAGGAAGTGTCAGGGTGACTCACTGGTGTTACTCACACAGGAAGTGTCAGGGTGACTCACTGGTGTTACACAGGAAGTGTCAGGGTGACTCACTCGGGGTTACTCACACAGGAAGTGTCAGGGTGACTCACTGGTGTTACACAGGAAGTGTCAGGGTGACTCACTGGTGTTACTCACACAGGAAGTGTAAATCTTCATTACTCAGAAACTGTCAAGAATTTTTATTCTTAAAGAGAACTCTGATGAATCTCTTTTGATCTTATTGGAAGACAGAAATAACTTAGGTGAGTTGTTATTGTTGTGAGACTGTAATAACTAACATGACATGTTATTCTTTCTAATATAACTTGTTAAGGGAAGTAGTGACATGCATAGTGAGAGAGAGACAGACAGACAGAGAGTTAAAAAGAGCAAGGACAGGTGGAAAGTGAAAGAGAATGAAGGGCAAAGAGCGAGGACCCAGAATATTGTGTAGTGAGTAATGTCCAATGAAACATAGGGAGGGAGGGGGGGGGGATTGGAGGTAGGGGGGGAGGCAGGGAGGGAGGGATACAGGGGGGGGAGGGAAGGAGGCAGGGGGGGAGGGAAGCTGGTCGGGAGGGAGGTCGGGGTTCGTATAGGTAGGGTGGCCGGGAGGGGGGGGGAGCATTGTTCAGTGTTCACAGTATCATTCAGAACATCTGTGATAACACTGATGAACAAAATTCGAGAGTTTATCTCGTTCATAGAAATAAAACACTTCCAGTACTAGGAACACCACGACGTGGAGATGTACTCTGAAGGAAGATGTACTCTCTGAAGGAAGATGTACTCTCTGAAGGAAGATACTCTCTAAAGGAAGATGTACTCTGAAGGAAGATGTACTTTCTGAAGGAAGATGTACTTTCTGAAGGAAGATGTACTCTCTGAAGGAAGATGCACTCTCTGAAGGAAGATGTACTCTGAAGGAAGATGTACTTTCTGAAGGAAGATGTACTTCTGAAGGAAGATGTACTCTCTGAATGAAGATGCACTCTCTGAAGGAAGATGTACTCTGAAGGAAGATGTACTCTCGAAGGAAGATGTACTCTCTGAAGGAAGATGTATTCTCTGAAGGAAGATGTACTCTGAAGGAAGATGTACTCTGAAGGAAGATGTACTCTGAAGGAAGATGTACCCCTGAAGGAAGATGTATTCTGAAGAAAGATGTACTCTCTAAAGGAAGATGTACTCTGAAGGAAGATGTACTCTCTGAAGGAAGATGTACTCTAAAGGAAGATGTACTCTCTAAAGGAAGATGTACTCTCTGAAGGAAGATGTACTCTCTAAAGGAAGATGTGCTCTCTGAAGGAAGATGTACTCTGAAGGAAGATGTACTCTGAAGGAAGATGTACTCTGAAGGAAGATGTACTCTCTGAAGGAAGATGTACTTCTGAAGGAATATGTATTCTCTGAAGGAAGATGTACTCTGAAGGAAGATGTACTCTCTGAAGGAAGATGTACTCTGAAGGAAAATGTACCCCTGAAGGAAGATGTATTCTGAAGGAAGATGTACCCCTGAAGGAAGATGTACTCTCTAAAGGAAGATGTACTCTGAAGGAAGATTACTCTGAAGGAAAATGTACTCTCTGAAGGAAGATGTACTCTGAAGGAAGATGTACTCTCTAAAAGGGAAAATGTACCCCTAAAGGAAGATGTACTCTCTGAAGGAAGATGTACCCCTAAAGGAAGATGTACTCTTGAAGGAAGATGTACTCTCTGGGAAAAAAGATGTAATCTCTGAAGGAAGATATACCCCTGAAGGAAGATGTACTCTCTGAAGGAAGATGTACTCTGAAGGAAGATGTACTCTCTAAAGGAAGATGTACTCTCTGAAGGAAGATGTACTCTCTAAAGGAAGATGTACTCTCTGAAGGAAGATGTACTCTCTGAAGGAAGATGTAATCTCTGAAGGAAGATGTACTCTCTGAAGGAAGATGTACTCTCTGAAGGAAGATGTACTCTGAAGGAAGATGTACTCTGAAGGAAGATGTACTCTCTGAAGGAAGATGTAATCTCTGAAGGAAGATATACTCTCTGAAGGAAGATGTACTCTGAAGGAAGATGTACTCTCTGAAGGAATATGTAATCTCTGAAGGAAGATGTACTCTCTGAAGGAAGATGTCTCTGAAGGAAGATATACTCTCTGAAGGAAGATGTACTCTCTGAAGGAAGATGTACTCTCTGAAGGAAGATGTACTCTCTGAAGGAAGATGTACTCTCTAAAGCAAGTTGTACTCTGAAGGAAGATGTACTCTCTGAAGGAAGATGTACTCTCTGAAGGAAGATGTACTTCTGAAGGAAGATGTACTCTCTGAAGGAAGATGTACTCTCTAAAGCAAGTTGTACTCTCTGAAGGAAGATATACTCTCTGAAGGAAGATGTACTCTGAATGAAGATGTACTCTGTGATGGAAGGCGAGAGAGAGGAGCTATGATCCACACATAGAAGACGTGGAGGGCCCACTCTCATGTCTCACATTACTATAACAACATACTGGAGTGAGAGATACTGGAGGAAGTGTAAGACAGACTTAGTGATAAACAATATTTCTTATACCTGTTACTAGCATGTATAAGAAACATTGCAGTGTATATGTTGTCAGGTGAGCCGCCAGCAGCAACAGCCTGGTCGACCAGACAATCAAAAGTTTCGTAGGTCTTATTGTGCCTACTGGGTAATACGACTCTGGGTATATCATGGGTTAAAAAAAACGTTCTTACGATGTATTATAATGTTTGTTAAGATGTAATGTAGAAAGGGACGTAGTGCTGAGATCATGATTAACCAAGATTAATTACTTGTGCAGGAATTATAGACATTATTGCCTGCTGAGACCTTCGTGCAAGAGTCGTGCCTGCTGAGACCTTCGTGCAAGAGTCGTGCCTGCTGAGACCTTCGTGCAAGAGTCGTGCCTGCTGAGACCTTCGTGCAAGAGTCGTGCCTGCTAAGACCTACATGCAAGAGTCGTGCCTGCTGAGACCTTCATGCAAGAGTCGTGCCTGCTGAGACCTTCGTGCAAGAATCGTGCCTGCTGAGACCTTCGTGCAAGAGTCGTGCCTGCTGAGACCTTCATGCAAGAGTCGTGCCTGCTGAGACCTTCATGCAAGAGTCGTGCCTGCTGAGACCTTCGTGCAAGAGTCGTGCCTGCTAAGACCTTCTGCAAGAGTCGTGCCTGCTGAGACCTTCATGCAAGAGTCGTGCCTGCTGAGACCTTCATGCAAGAGTCGTGCCTGCTGAGACCTTCGTGCAAGAGTCGTGCCTGCTAAGACCTTCGTGCAAGAGTCGTGCCTGCTGAGACCTTCGTGCAAGAGTCGTGCCTGCTGAGACCTTCATGCAAGAGTCGTGCCTGCTGAGACCTTCATGCAAGAGTCGTGCCTGCTGAGACCTTCGTGCAAGAGTCGTCCCTGCTAAGACCTTCGTGCAGAGTCGTGCCTGCTGAGACCTTCATGAGAGAGTCGTGCCTGCTGAGACCTTCATGCAAGAGTCGTGCCTGCTGAACCTTCGTGCAAGAGTCGTGCCTGCTAAGACCTTCGTGCAAGAGTCGTGCCTGCTAAGACCTTCGTGCAAAAAGTCGTGCCTGCTGAGACCTTCGTGCAGAGTCGTGCCTGCTGAGACCTTCGTGCAAGAGTCGTGCCTGCTGAGACCTTCGTGCAAGAGTCGTGCCTGCTGAGACCTACATGAAGAGTCGTGCCTGCTGAGACCTACATGAAGAGTCGTGCCTGCTGAGACCTACATGAAGAGTCGTGCCTGCTGAGACCTACATGAAGAGTCGTGCCTGCTGAGACCTACATGAAGAGTCGTGCCTGCTGAGACCTACATGAAGAGTCGTGCCTGCTGAGACCTACATGAAGAGTCGTGCCTGCTGAGACCTACATGAAGAGTCGTGCCTACTGAGACCTACATGAAGAGTCTGCCTGCTGAGACCTACATGAAGAGTCGTGCCTGCTGAGACCTACATGAAGAGTCGTGCCTGCTGAGACCTACATGAAGAGTCGTGCCTGCTGAGACCTACATGAAGAGTCGTGCCTACTGAGACCTTCATGCAAGAGTTGAAACCTGTCTACACTGATACAAACAATCTACACTTATAGAAACTGTCTACACTGATATAAACTACACTGACAGCATGTATGTAACAGTGATAGAAACAGCAAGAAAGAGGGAGGGATGGAGAAGTAAATGGGGGTGTGTCCAAGACAACGTGTGCTACTGTGTCACTCAGATAAAAAAACAGATATTATCAGTAGGACTGAAGAAGTCTCTCGTGGCGAAACGTCTCTAATAAACGTTTTGGGAGCTGTACATAAGTAGCTTTTCCACGTCTTGTCGGTATCACCATCAGTTTTCATGTGTCGGGTATACTGATGTCTGAGGCAGTCTATTGGTGGACGAAACGTCGCAATTATGGTATAAGTGCAAACATACTGTCTTTATTTCTACCCGTCGGCTTAGTTCATCGTTCGTCCAATCAAAACGTCTTTGTAGAGAAGAGACGAATTTATAGGAGACAGTATGACGCGGATCATGATATTTCGACCTCTAGATGTGTTTTTCCCAGTAAGTTACTGAACACGAAATATCTCCTTCCCAGAATCACTCCCGAGTTACTCACCAAAATGCTTAAAACTCGCTTCTACAACTCTGTTTCCGTTCTACGGAGTTTTCACAGGAGTCAAAATTATGACCTGAGCATAATGGTACTCGCCCTTTCTAATAAACACCAATACTTACGTGATTGATAAATTAGACACATGTCCAACACTTGGGTATCTTTATTAAGAAACGCTTCGCCACACAGTGGCTTCATCAGTCCATACAAAGAAGAATGGTGAAGATCAGAAGGAGTTTGAGGTAATCAGTCCCTCAGCCTGGAGTTGATGTAATTAGTTCATCAATCTTGAAAAGATTTACGGAATGATTACCTCAAACTTCTGATCTTCACCATTCTTCTTTGTATGGACTGATGAAGCCACTGGTGGCGAAGCGTTTCCTTAATAAAGATCCCCAAAGGGTTGGACATGTGTCTAATTTATCAATCACGTAAGTATTGGTGTTTATTAGAAAGGGCGAGTACCATTATGCTCAGGTCAAAATTTTTGACTCGTAGAAAAATCAGTAGAGGAAACAGAGTTGTGAAGCGAGTTTTAAGCATTTTGTGAGGAACTCAGAGTGACGGGGAAAGAAGATATTTCGTCTTCAGTAACACTGAAGAACAACACATCTAGAGGTCGAAAATACATGTTCCGCATATATGTCTACTTTATCAACTTGTCGGTTCTCTGGACCATTTACTTACTTGATGGAAGGTTACTCTCTCATTCATATGTATTTTCCTGCTCTGGTCCCTACCAGCTGAGGGGGTCGACTTATACAGTCTCCAGGTAGGTTTATGTGTTATTGATCAGTGATTACTATCACATGACTGGATTTATATTAAATGGGCTGAGGTTCGTTAAATAAGAAGCTTCTAATTATTCTTGGTTCCAAAACCAGTGAGACTTTAATGTTAAAAAGTTTATTATTGTCTGCATCAGTCTCACCACAACTGAACCTGACACTCTTATCTCTTAGCACCATGCTGAGTCATAAACCAGTCATAACGCTGAGTCATAAACCAAACATTGTCCCTAATGCTGAGTCATAAACCAGTCATAACGCTTTAGTCATAAACCAAACATTGTCATAATGCTGAGTCATAAACCAAACATTGTCATAATGCTGAGATAAACCAAACATTGTCATAACACTAAGACATAAACCAAACATTGTCATAACACTAAAAAATAAACCAAACATTGTCATAACACTAAGAGATAAGCCAAACATTGTCTTAACACTAAGAGATAAGCCAAACATTGTCATAACACTAAGACATAAACCAAACATTGTATAACACTAAAAAATAAACCAAACATTGTCATAACACTAAGAGATAAGCCAAACATTGTCATAACACTAAGAGATAAGCCAAACATTGTCATAACACTAAGAGATAAGCCAAACATTGTCATAACACTAAGAGATAAACCAAACATTGTCATAACACTAAGAGATAAGCCAAACATTGTCATAACACTAAGAGATAAACCAAACATTGTCATAACACTAAGAGATAAGCCAAACATTGTCATAACACTAAGAGATAAGCCAAACATTGTCATAACACTAAGAGATAAGCCAAACATTGTCATAACACTAAGAGATAAGCCAAACATTGTCATAACACTAAGAGATAAGCCAAACATTGTCATAACACTAAGAGATAAGCCAAACATTGTCATAACACTAAGAGATAAGCCAAACATTGTCATAACACTAAGAGATAAACCAAACATTGTCATAACCCAAGAGATAAGCCAAACATTGTCATAACACTAGAGATAAACCAAACATTTATAACACTAAGAGATAAGCCAAACATTGTATAACATAAGAATAAAAACATTGTCATAACACTAAAAAAAAAAAAAAAAAAAAAAAAAAAAAAAAAAAAAAAAAAAAAAAAAAAAAAAAAAAAAAAAAAAAAAAAAAAAAAAAAAAAAAAAAAAAAAAAAAAAAAAAAAAAAAAAAAAAAAAAAAAAAAAAAAAAAAAAAAAAAAGGGGGGGGGGGGGGGGGGGGGGGGGGGGGGGGGGGGGGGGGGGGGGGGGGGGGGGAAAACAGCAAATATACAAAACTATGAGCTGAAGACAGCAAATATAACAAACTATGAGCTGAAGACAGCAAATATAACAAACTATGAACTCAAGATTTAAAGATTGACTGTCAATGAATAAACAGGTGAATAACGGGACTCGAAATTTCCTTTTTTCATGGACAATCATCCATTACGACTTGATGTATAGACAATGTGGCTTTAATGTCTGATAAGAGTGTACTGTGAAAATTTCTGGGCTGTGGGAAGAAACAGGTGAGTCACAGATGGTGACCTCTGACTCAGATGTACGGAAGTGTTGTCTGTAAAAAATTTCCGATTGTAAGCTTCTGTTGACTGGTAATGGTGAACCTGCTAAGGGCCCGAACCACGGGTTTGTTCCCCTCCATTTTTTATTATAAACAATTACACGGAGTTATAACTGCGTATCTACTGGCTGACTGGATCTACTCCAACTTTTTTAAAATAAAATAATTAAAAAAACGTTTCAGGGCCCAGGCACAGCACTGAGGCTTTACCTCAAACTGAGGTTTTCATTAACCAAGCACTAAGGTTAAACATGATCAACTTCCCTTGATCATGGTCTCATCATAAATAAAACACCTCTGATGACTCCCGCAACATGTTCATTGAGAAGTCAGGTGTAAACAAGACTAATTACTACTGCACAGTTATGGATGCCCTCTTTGGGGACTTAATCTTATGATTATTTAATACATTAACAAAAAAATCATTGTCTCCATTCACTCCTATCAAATACGTTCACATGTGCTGAATCAAACCCTCGCACACAAAACTTCGTACCCCCTCCCTCCAACCTTTCTAGGCCGACCCCTACCCCACTTAGCCACTCCACTACAGATTTATACGCTCTCCAGAATTCTCTCTCGTTCAGTTTTCTCTCTACATGTCCAGACCACCTCAA
>WNWK01059942.1:0-10060 GCA_009830355.1 Cherax destructor
TTGGGAAAACCGTTATTTTAACGTAAGAAATTTGTTTGGGCTTCCGTTGTTTGTTGCTTCGTTTTTTGCCCCGGGACCTGTCCCCCTGGGCCCAGCTGAGGGGACCCAGGGGGCCCCGGGGGCTATTTTTTTCAAGCGGGAGCGACCACCCCCCCACACCCACGCATTCCCTCCGGGTTTTTCATTATTCCACTGTTTTTTTTTTTTTAAAAATGCTAAATAAGCTACCATGGGTCCAAGGAAAGATTTAGTGCTAAGCCTTGGCAAAGAGGAACAGAAATATGGGGACGATAAAAATGAAAAAGGGGGGATAATAGAAAAATATGAAAGTGGAGGGCGATCAGTGAGTTCCCGGCTGATGGTAAACCCTATTCTACCATCCTACCATTGTGGATAAAAAAATTTTTAAAAAATCAAGGAAGCTGTTTTTTAAAAAGGGGCGGGATCACAAAACAAGACCACAAGGGGGGGGAAAAAAGGGGAAAGGTTGTTTTTGGGGATCAAAAAAAACAGTTAGCAGGAGATACTGTTTCGGAGGGAATAATATGTAAAAAAAAAGGCAGTTCTATGTCTTTAAGAAAATTGCAAGAGTGGGGAAAAAGCGTTTTTAAAAACCCGCGAGGCTGGTTTTAAAAATTTTTAAGAATAAGTATAAAGTGTTGTGGGGCGGGTGAGGGGCCTTTGTAAAAAAATGCGGCTGAAAAAATTTTTTTGGGAAAACAAAGGCAAAATTTTTCCCCCCCCAAAAAGTTTTTAAAAATTTTGGAAAAAGGCCTGTGAAAAAATCCCCCAAAGATTTTAAATTTCTGGGGGGAAAAGGGACACCCCGGGCCAAAAAAAATTTTTTTTAGCTTTTTAAGGGGGGTGATTCAAAGGGTTTGTTCTTTTAAAAATTTTCCCGGGGCGGGTCAGAAAACAACTTTTTGTGTTTTGGGGGAAATCTAAAAAAAAGGTTGGGTCCAAAAGGGCATTTTTTTGATTTTTAAAAAGGGTTTTTTGGGCCCCCGTGGGAAAATCAGGACTACCCCCTTGGCCTCCTGATAATGGCCCCCTTTTTCTTCAAACGGGAGTTTTGGGGGGATTTTAAAATTTTATAAAAAGGGTTTTCCCCCTTCCCCCCCTCTCCTCCAGCCCGGCCCCGCAGGTCATTTCCAATTTTAAAAAAACTCTATACCAAAGCAATTTTAAAAAAAGTGCTTTGATGTGCCCCAAAAAACATGAACATAACCCTAAAAAAATTTTTTGGAAAAAAACCATTTCCATATGCTGCATTGTGACCCTTATAGGTAAGGCTTGGGAGGGGTGACTAAGGGGGTTTTAACTTCCTGGAGAAAATTGTGGCCAGACTGTTCCCGGGGGGGGTTTTGAAGGTTTTGGGGCTGAGCCCCCGCCCTGAGCCTGAGCCTGAGCCTGAGCCTGTTTTGGAAGAAATTGTGGGGAATTTTGGGGGGGTCTTTGGGGTTAGAGGTGAGTGGTGAGGATGTGGAACAGTTGGTGGAGGAGCACAAGGGGGAAAAACTAACCACTGAAGATCTGCAAGAGTTCCCCCCCCTGGGGAAAAAAAGAGCAGAGGGGCAGGACAATGGTTCAGAGGAGGAGGTGGAAAGGGGGGAAAAAAAATGGAAGAATGTGCCCCTTTAAGGATTAAAGGGGGGTCTGTTAAAAAAAAGTGATGTGCAAGCATTTATGGATGAAAAACCCTAACCCTGCTGTTGCAGGCCCTGCTGGCAACCTTTAATGACACAGTGGTGTGTCATTTTTGGGGGGGGTTAAAGAATCGCCAGACACAGATCTCCCTGGACAAATTTGTTGTTAGAAAAAGGTCTAGTGATTTTTGCTGGTCCTAAAAAGGGATTCAAAGAAAAAGGGAAGTAACCCCAGAAAAGAACTTACCACCTGCAGTGTTAATGGAAGAGGATTCCCCTTCCAAAAAACTAGCATACACTTCCCCCTTTTTCCCCCCCCCCCGTTTCCCCCACACATCAACAACTCTTCAATAAATGTAAGTGAATGTTATTGTACAATATTTGCATGTATTTTTATTCTTTATTAAATTGTGTATTATTTAATGTCCAAAAGTTCAAAAAAAATTTTTTTTTAACTACTTTTGGAAGTCTTGGACGGATTAAATTTATTTCCATTATTTCTTATGGGGAAAATTGATTTTTTTTTACGATTTTTTCCCCCTTTTAAAAAAATATCCCTTTTTGACGGATTAAAATCGAAAACCGGGGTCCCCTGTATTGTACAAAACATGCCCTTTTTTTTATTGAAGAGTTGTTGATGTGTGGAGGAGGGGGGGGGGGAAAAATATAGTATGTTATTTTTTGGGGAAGGGGAACCCCCTTCCATTAACACTGGGGTTTTAAGTTCTTTTCTGGGGTTACTTCCCTTTTTCTTTGAATGCCACTAGGCCCCCCCCGGGGTCACTAGACCTCTTTCAAAAAAAATTTTGTCCGGGGAGATCTGTGGGGGGCCCCTTTTTTTAAAAAACCCCCCCTGAAATGACACACCACTGTGTCATTGTACAGGTTGCCAGGGGGGCCAAAACAGGGGGGTTTTGGGGTGTTTTCATCCATAAATGCTTGCACATCACCCCTTTTGGCACAGATCCCCCTAATCCTTGAAGAAGGCACATTTTTTTTTTTTTGTTCCACCTCCTCCTCCTCCCAAAACCATTGTCCTGACCTCTGCTCTCTTGTTCCAGTTGCTGTTGAAGCTCTTGCAGATCTTCAGTGGTTAGTTTTTCCCCCTTGGGGGCCCCCTCCAACTGTTCCACATCCTCACCACTCACCAAAAACCCCCAAAAAAGACTTGCCCAATTCCACAATTTCTTCCAAAACAGGCTCAGGCTCGGGCCCCCAGGGTTCTGAGGCCCCCCCCCCAAAAACCCCCTTCAAAACCCCTCTCTAGGCCCGGTCTGGCCACAATTTTCCCCAGGCAGAGTTCAAAGTCCTGGTAGTCCCCCCCCAAAAGCCTTACCTAAAAGGTGTACACAATGCAGCATATGGAAATTTTTTTTCCAAAATTCTCTTAGGGTTATGTTCATTTTTGGGTCACAAAAAAGTTTTTTGAAACATTGCTTTGGTATATTTTTTTTAAAGTTGGAAATGACCTGCTGGTCCATGGGCTGGAGGAGAGGAGGGGGATTAGGGGGCAAGTTTTTCCCCTTTTTGATGAATTTAAACCCCCCTCCACAATTTTCTCTACCTTTTTTGGGGAGGATGACAAAAACTTGTCCATTATGGGAGGCACTTAAGTGGCAAATTATTGCCCAATAGATATTTCTTCACGGGGGGGCCCCAAACACTTCATTGAACCAATCTAAGAAAATGTCCTTTGTGCCCCCCCCTTTTTTGTTAGACTTCCACATCACACACAAGTTAGACTTGTTGACACCGCATCTGCCAAACACTCGGGATTTTAAAAAGATACCCCAAAAAAAAAGGCTTCATTTTGCAATCACCACTGGCATTGGCACAAAGCATCAAAGTATTCTTTCGGGGGCCCCATGTCCTGGCTCCCCCTTTTTTCCTCCTGAGAATGTAGGCCTGTTGGGCATTTTCTTCCGGGGGCCTTTTTATCACAATTAAACATTTTTTGGGGGAGGAATTGTTCAGCCTCGGTACTCCTGGAATTCAGGTACATTTTTTTCACCCCCTTTTGTCACAACTGGCTCCCTCACCATGCCTCACCACTATGTATGCCATTTTACTTAAATTTGTAAAACCAGCCTCTGCTGGTTTTTTAAAATTTATTTTTTGGGAGGCATTTTCTTAAGGAGATCATCTAACCCCGCCTTGTTTTTTTACATATTTTTTTCCCCCCGAAACAGTATCTCCTGCTAACTGTTTCTCGTTGATCCACACCAACAACAACCTTTCCACATTTTCCACCACTTGGGGTTTGTGTTTTGTGATCACAGATGCACCTTTTGCAAAAAAGTTTCCCTTTTTATTTTTTGAATATTTCTTATCCACAATGGAGCGATGGTAGAAAAAAGGGGTTTTCCATCCCCGCCTGGCCAGCTCACTGATACGCACTCCACTTTCATATTTTTCTTTTTTTTCTTCACTTCTATTTTAAAATATTTCTGTTCCTTTTTTCCACAGGCTTAGCACTAGGATTTTTCCCCCTTTGGGCCCATATTAGCTTATTTAGCAGTTGCAAGCACTAAAAACAGCAGTGGAATAATGACATATCTGGTATAAAAAGCGTGGGTGTGGGTGGGGGGTTTCCCGCTTGTAAAAACCGCACTGACGCCCCCGGGGGCCCGGGCCCGCTGGGCCCCAAAACGGACAGGTCCGGCCGGGAAAGTCGGTAGCAAAAACATCGTAAGTCACAATAAAATTTTTTCGTTATAAATATCAGTTATCGAAAATAAGGGGGAAAAATGCATGAAAGGGGGTTTCCCCTGTATACAGTGGCCCCCCGGGTTTAAAGAATACCCCGGAAATCGTGAAAATTTTGTAAGTATAATTTTGTAAGTTTTTTTGGAAGTGTTTTTTTGGGGTCTGAAATAGCCCCCCCTACGGGGAAATTTTTTTTCCCTTTGGGGGGTAAATTGTTGGGGAATGGCACTTGAAACTGGGGGTGAAGTTTTCAAAGGGTTCCCCTGTATATATATATATTTTTCCCAGGTAGTAGGTTGGTAGACAGCAACCACCCGGGGGGGTACTACCGTCCTGCCAAGTAGTGTAAAAAAAAGCCTGTAATTGTTTTACATGATGGTGGGGATTGCTGGTGTTTTTTTTCCCCTTTTCCCCATAAACATGCAAGATTTCAGGTACAACTTGCTACTTCTATTTTACTTTAGGTAAAAAAAATTTTTAAAATATATAAAACCCCCCCGGGGGGTTTTTTCTTCTTTTTCTTACTAGTTCTTGTTCTTATTTCCTCTTATCTCCATGGGGAAGTGGAACAGAATTCTTCCTCCCCCCCTGCATGTCAAAGGCACAAAAAAGCAAAAAAAAGGGGTAGAAAACCCCTTTTCCCCCCGTATAAAATTTTAAAAGTAAAAGGGAAAACTTTCGTTTTCATTTTGGGCCACCCCGCCGGTGGGAAAGGGGCCCACGTGTTGAAAGAAAAAAAAATATATATATATATATATATATATATTTTAGGTAGTGGGGAGACAGAAAATGCCCAGGGGGGTTTTCCCTCCCCCCAAAATAAAATGGAAAAAGCCTGTTTTGTTTAAAGATGGTAGGTTTGCTGGTGTTTTTTTCCCCATAAACATGCAAGATTTCAGGAATGTCTTGTTACCACTTAATTTTCACACTACACACGTACAAGCATATTTTTTATAAAACCCCCTCGGGTTTTTTTTATTTTTTTAGTTTTTTTTCTTTTTCCCCTTTTCCCAGGGGGAAAAAGGGAAAAAATTCTTCCTCCCCAAAATGGGGCGTGGGGAAAAAAGGGGTAAAGGGGGGTTTTGGGAACCCCCTTCTCCTGTATTATTTTTTTAAAGAAAAAAAGGGAAAAAATTTCGTTTTTTTTTGGGGTTTGGAAAACCCCAGTGTTAAAAAGAAAAAATATATATATATATATATATATATATATATATATATCTTTTTTTTTTTCAAAAAATTTTTCCCCCCAAAAAAAGGGGGGCCCAAAAAAAAAAAAAAAATTTTTCCTTTTACATTTTTTTAATATATACAAAAAGGGGGCAGCCCCCCCCCCGGGCCCCTTTTAGTGCCAAAACCCCCATGGCTTCAGAAAGGGCGTTCCATTTCCCCCCTGGGGTGGGGAAAAAAAAAAAAAAAATTTTTTTAAAAAAATGGAAAACCCGATTTTTTTTCGTATATTTGTACATAAAAAGTGTAGTGTGACCAAAATGGGGGAGAAAAAACAAAAGGGCCAAATCTTGCATGTTTATGAGACAAAAAAAAAACACCACCCTTTCCCACCACCCCCGTAAAAAATTGGGGGGTTTCTTTTTCCCCCAAGGGGCGGTAGAAATTTTCCCTTTTTGGGTTTCCAACCTACTACCGGGAAAAAAAAATATATATATATATATATATATATATATATATATATATATATATATATATATATATATATATATATATATATATATATATATATATATATATATATACATACATACATACATACATACATACATACATACATACATACATACACATACATACATACATACATACATACATACATACATACATATACATACATACATACATACATACATACATACATACATAAAACTACATATACATACATACACAAAAAACACATACACACACACAAAAAACACACACATACACACATACACACATACACACAAAAAACACAAAAAACACAACAACACACACACACACACACAGGGGAAACCCCGGTTAACAAAAAGCTTAGTTAACAAAAAAAGGTTCCGGGAAAACTTTTTTCTACCCTTTTTGCAAAAAACCCCGGTTTTTTTAAAAAAATTTTGACCTGTCCCGCCGCCCCCGCGCCCCCTGCGAAGGGGCACCCCGGGGAAAACTTTTTTACCATTAAAAACATTACCCAGCGCCCCTTTTAAAAAATTCAAACATTTGGTCTTTTTGGGGGTTTTTGTGATTGTCACGGAAAAAAGTCCCCGGGTCCAAAGAAGTTTCCCCAGTGGCCCCCCCAGTGGTAAAAAGGGGGCCCCCCCTCGAACTGAAGAAAGAGATTATAGAAAAATATGAGAGTGGCGACCCTTTTGGGGAACCGCCAGGGATTTACAAGAAAACCCCTCTACCATCAGCACTATCCTGGCCAGAGAAATGAGATCAAAAAGGGAAAAAAAAGTTGCAAAAGGGGGTTAAAATTTTTTTAAAAAACAAAGGGTCAAAATAGTGGATGAGGTTTTTAAGTTAAAATGGTGTGGATCAATGAAAAAAGAGAGCGGGGATAGTATTTCCATGGTGATAATTTGTGAAAAAGGGAAAGGGGGGCCAGATCTTGTTTGACAAGCCTGGGGAACCAGTGGTGGGGGAGTGATCTTAAAGCCAGCAGAGGCTGGTTTGACAGGTTTAAAAGTGGCCAAAAAAGGGGTTGTGGGGACATGGGGGGCAGCCAGCTCAGACAAACGTGCAGCTGGGGAAAAAATTTTTTCAGGGGAATTCCCCCGGGGGTTTAAAAAATGAAAATTCAACCCCCAAAGTTTAATTGTGATGAAACATGGGGCCCTTTTTTTTGGGAAAAAAAAGCCAAAAATATATATATAATATATATATATATTAAATAAAAGAAAGTTTTTGGGGGATGTTGCACGCACCCCGGGGGTTTCACGATTTAAGTTTTGGAACATTATCCTCTTAATTTTTAAAAAAGATATTCAGTTCAAAAGGGGGGGGAAAAAAAAATTTTTGGGGCCGGGGGGGCCGCTGGGTTAAACCCCTTTTTGGGCCCCCGGGGGCCTTTTCCCATCCCCCGGGGGCCCCCCCCCACCCACCCCATCTCTCCCCGCGTTTTAGTTTGGTTTCCCAGGACGATAAGTATCAGGGGAAAACCCCCGTGTTTATTTTAAAAATTTATTTCCTGATTTTTTATTGCATTTTTTTTTAAAAATACCAAGGGAAAACATGGCAACCCCCAAAAAAACGTTGTTCCCCCCCAAGGGGGAAAAAAAAGGGGTTTTAAAAACAAGTCTAGGAATTTCAAAGAAAATTTAGATTTGATGGGGGTTTTAAAAATGGCTCACTTGAGGGGGGTAGTGAGGGGGCCCTGGCCTTAATGAAACGCAGTTGAAAAACGTTCTTTTTTACTGGTTTTCCCCCTTTTTTTTAAGCCAAAAGGGTTTTTGGGGAAATTTTTTAGCTGGCAAGGGGGTTACCAGGTGATTTTTGAAGATATGAATGAAGATGAGGGGAAAACTCCCCTTAAAAAAAGATGGGGGGGAAAACAGGAGTCCAAGGGGAAAAAATTTGGGAGAGTTCGAAGGACATATGCAAAGGGGGGGGGGAAACAGAAGAAGATGAAGAAGAACCAAAAAAAAAAGAGTTAAAATTTTGGGAGACTGGGGGGGTTCCCCCAATTTTGGAAAGGGGAGATTTTTTTATAAAAACCCAAAAAAGTTTTAAAACAGGGCTTTTAAAGGGGGGCTAGACCAGCTGATGATGCCTTACCGTCAGCTGTATAATGTAATGCAAAAAAAAACCCCCCAAGATCCAAGGGGAAATTTTTGCACACTGCAAAAAAAACCCCGACTTCAGCACCAAAAACCCCCACCCTACTTCTACCGAAAACCCAAAAGATCCACCTCACCCCGGGGGCCCCCCAAACCCTATCCACTTTTCACTACCACCCCCAAACATCATTACCCCCAATTTGGAAAACTATTATTTCATTGCTTTTAGTCTTAAGGAAAAAAAGGGGTCAAGACAATTAAAATTACATTTTCCCCTTTTAATTTTTTTAAAAAATATGGGGGGCTAAAAAAATTTTTTTTGGTTTTGGGGCTCTCAAACACGAAACCCCCCATTTTTCCCATAAGTTCGTTAATTTTTTTAAAAAAAATTAAAATTTAAATAATTTTTCAGGAACGAACTATCGTGTAAATGATTTTTACCCGGATATACAGTGGTACCCTTTTTAAATTTTTTTTTCCCCGAGGGGGGCATATTTTAAGCCAAACAACGTAAAACAATAAAATTTTCCCCTAAAAAAAAAAGGAAATAAATTTAATCCGCCCAAAACTTAAAATTTTTAAAAAAAATATTTTTAGAACTTTTATTTAAAAAAAAATTTTTAAAAAAAAACATAAATAAACACAAATATTATACAATAACATGTCACTTACATTTTTTAAAAAAAGTTGTTGATGGGGGAGGAGGGAGGGGGGAAAAAAGGGGGGGGTTTTTTGGCTAGGTTTGGGAAAGGGGGAACCCCCTTTCCCTTTTTAAAACCGGGGAAGTTTTTTCTGGGGTTATTTCCCCTTTTTTTTTAAAAGCCCCCGGGGAAACCCGCTTGAGAGTCACTAGCCCCTTTTTTTTTAAAAAAATTTTTTCCAGGGAGACCTGTGTCTCATTTTTTTTAAAACCCCCGAAATGACACACCACTGTGTCATTGTCCCCGGTTGCCAAAAGGGGCCCAAAAAAGCATGGTTGGGGGGATATTCATCCATAAATGCTTGCCCCCTTTTTCCCCCCCTTCCAAAAATTTTTCCCCAACCTTGGAAGGCACATTCTTCCATTTTTTTCCCCCCCCCTCCACCTCCTCTGAACCATTGTCCGGCCTCTGCCTTTGTTCCAGGGGGTGTTGAAGCCCCCGATCTTCAGTGGAGCCTTCCTTTTTCTCCTCCACCAACTGTTCCACATCCTCACCACTCACCTCTAACCCCCAAAAAATTGCCCAACCCCCTTTTTTCCCCCCAAAAAGGGCCGGCTCAGGTTGGCCCCCGGGTTCTGAGGCTCAGCCCCAAAAAAAAACCTCCCAGGACACAGTCTGGCCACAATTTTTCTCCAGGAGAGTTCAAAGTCCTGGGGGGGCACTCCCTCCCAAGCCTTACCTATGGGGGGTACACAATGCAGCATATGGAAATGGTTTTTTCCCAAAAAATTTTTTAGGGTTATGTTCATGTCTGTGGTCACACAAAGCACTTTTGAAACATTGCTTTTGGGGGGGAGAGTTTTTAAAAAAGGAAATGAACCCCCCCGGTCCATGGGCTGGAGGGGGGAGTGGTATTTGGGGGCAAAAACTTACTTTTTTTTAATTTAAAAAACCCCCCAAATTTTTCTCTCGTTTGGAGGGGGGCAGGAGGGGGTTTTCCATTATCAGGGGGGACTTAAGTGGGAAAATTGTCCAATAGATATTTCTTCACCTGGGGCCAAAAAACTTCATTGAAAAACCCCAAATAAAAAACCTTTGTGACCCAAGCCTTTTTTTGACTTTACATCCCCACACAAGTTAATTTTTTTACACCGCATCTGCCAAACACTGGGGGTTTTTTAAAAAAACACTAGTAAAGGCTTACTTTGCAATCACCACTTGATTGGACAAAGATCAAATTTTTGTCTTTTTTTTGGGGAGTCCTGGGCTTTGCCTTTTTTCCCCCCGGGGTAATGTAGGTCCT
>WNWK01059943.1:0-10060 GCA_009830355.1 Cherax destructor
CCTTTTGGGGCCTAGTGCCTAGGCCTTTTGTGTATTCATATGCTCTGCACTACCGTCCACAGGATGGATATGGGGTGTACAATAAACTAGCCACTTCGGTGGCAAAATCTAATCCTGGGTCCAAGAGAGCATGTAGGCCAGGATGAATTACAACTGGATATGCTGAGTTTAGCGCTTCTTTTGATTATAATAATAATGGATATGCTGAATATTGAAGACAGAGTAAAACAACTTAAGTTGAATCAAGTTTATAAAATTGCTCACAAACAGTGTCCAGAATATCTTGCTGCCAATTTTGTCAAGGCTGGGAACCAAAGCAGTCATAGTACTAGGGGGAGAGAGCACAACTTTGTAGTTCCCATAGTCAGTGGCCAGGCTTCAAACACCTTTTATTGTACAGCAATAAAGGAATGGAACAGACTGCCTGCACATGTCAAAGCCAGTCATAGCATGAGCCAGTTCAAGAAGAGAGCCAAAAGGTACCTAATGAATGTAGCGACAGAAAGGGAGGAGAATGATTTTTTTTTTTTTTTTTTAGCTAACATACATGTAAATGTAAATAACTCTTTTTATCTTATGCCTAGTATATATCCTTTATAGTATAATAACATATATCTCCTACAGTGTATAATATTAAGGTATTAAATGGACCCCAATGGAAATAAGTCACTCTGTCTGACTTTTTTGGGTTATCCTAGGTTTTCTACACATATGCTGCTATGTATAATAATAATAATAATAATAATAATAGTTTATTTAAACATGGTACAATGATACATAGGTAGACATGATACAATGATACATAGGTATAAATGAGGTGTACATGCCAAAAGCCCCTAATATGCTGTGCATTGTGGGCATTCTTAAGATTAAGTAATAGTAGACTACATGGTAAAAAAGTATGGTTGATAATTTATAAAATAAGTATAATTGTGTATCTAAGTTGTATAATTTGAATATAAGTTGAACATAATAATTTATTAATAGTAACAATGCAATTAATTGAGTGAGATAACAATTTAAAACAATTAGCTGCATTGCAATTACAGTTTATGTGGTCATTATAATGTAGATGTTTTAGGAACAGTTAGCTTATTATGTATTATTCATAACAGGTTTTTACATTTAAGTGATTAATCAGGTTTTTACATTTAAGTGATTATTTTACTTTGTTGGGAATGTTTGATATTGTGCATTTAGGTTTGGGTGAGAAGGTGGTTTTTTTAGCATCGTTTTGAATTGGGATACAGGCAGGGTTTCTTTGGCAATGACAGGTACTGAATTCCAAGTTTTCGTGCCTTTTATATGCATTGAGTTTTTACATAGTGTTAGATGGACACAGGGAACATCGAGGAGTGCTCTGTGTCTAGTGTTATGGTCATGTGTCCTGTTAAAATTGGTAAGGAGAAGTTTGAGTGGTGGGTTAATATTTGCATAGAGTGTTCTATGTATGTAATAGGCACAGTAGAAAGTATGGATGTCTTGTATGGTGAGTAAGTTTAGATTTTTTAATATTGGTGGAGTATGTTGTCTAGAGTGTGAATTTGTTATCAATCTAAATGCTGCCTTGTGTTGTGTTATTAATGGTCTGAGATGAGTAACTGTATTTGTGTATACCTGAATAAACTTACTTACTTACTCCTCCCATTGCCTTTCCCTCTGTGACTCTGATTCCTGTCTGTACATGGCCATTTTGTCCCTTATTTTTTCCTGTAGCTTTTGGTGGCATGGTCATGCCTCTGCATTTGACCTATCCCCCTCTCCACGTGCACCCAGCTGCTCTCCTCCTTCACTCCTTGGCCCTGCTTGGTAGGCTGATAGGGCTTTAGTGTAAGTTATATCTTCTTCCTTCGTGTTGGGCACCTCGTTCAGTAGGGGTGTACCAGCTTCAGATGCTGTCTTCTCTGGTCAGTACCCCTGTAACCCACTTCAGCCTGTTTACCTCATATTCTAGGACCCTTTTCCTGGCTACTGCAGCTTCTACTTGTGACTCCCAAGTCTTCTTCTCCTACTCCAACCTCTTTTCCAATTTCACAGAAAGCTCTGTCTCCATTTTTGCAGAAAGCTCTCCTAGTTTTCTCTACCACTCTTGTGTTCCATCCTTTTGCACTGCTCTTCCATCCATTCTTCCTTACCAGAACCATTCTCCTCTGATCCCTGGGTCCTTCGAGTCCCTACCATTTTTTAAGGGGGGGGAAAGAGAGAGAAAAGGGAGAGGGGAGAGGTAGAGGGGGAGAGAGAGAGAGAGAGAAGAGAGGGGTGAGAGTGTGTGTGTGTGTTGGTAGTAGCAGTTAAGTGTTGAGGGCCCATAAATATACCTACACACTTCTATGTATCAATAATACCAATAATACACTAATACTACTAATACTACTACTAGTAGTGTGTGTGTGTGTGTGTGTGTACTCACCTAATTGTGGTTGCAGGGGTCGAGACTCAGCTCCTGGCCCCGCCTCTTCGCTGTCCGCTACTGGGTCTCTGCTCTCCCTGCTCCATGAGCTTTATCATACCTCGTCTTAAAACTATGTATGGTTCCTGCCTCCACTATATCTTTCTCTAGACTATTCCACTTCCTGACTACTCTGTGGCTGAAGAAATGCTTCCTAACATCCCTTTGAATCATCTGAGTCTTCAGCTTCCAGTTGTGTCCCCTTGTTTCTGTGTTCCCTCTCTGGAACATCCTGTCACTGTCTACCTTGTCGATTCCCCGCAGTATTTTGTATGTTGTTATCATGTCTCCTCTGACCCTTCTTTCCTCCAGTGTTGTTAGTCCTATTTCCCTCAACCTCTCTTCATAGGACAGACCCCTGAGTTGTGGAACTAACCTTGTCGCAAACCTTTGCACTTTCTCTAGTTTCTTTACGTGCTTGACCAGGTGTGGGTTCCAGACTGGTGCTGCATATTCTAGTATGGGCCTGACGTACACGGTGTACAGTGTCTTGAACGATTCCTTGTTAAGGTAACGGAACGCTAATCTTAGGTTTGCAAGTCGCCCATATGCTGCCGCAGTTATCTGGTTGATGTGTGCCTCCAGAGACGTGCTTGGCATTATACTCACCCCAAGGTCTTTCTCCTTGGCCGAGGTTTGTAGCCTTTGTCCGCCTAGCCTGTACTCTGTCTGCGGTCTTCTTTGCCCTTCTCCGATCTTCATGACTTTGCATTTGGTGGGATTGAATTCGAGAAGCCAGTTGCTAGACCAGTTGTCAAGCTTGTCCAGGTCTGTTTGAAGTCCTGCTTGGTCCTCCTCCGGTGTGATTCTCCTCATTAATTTCACATCATCTGCGAACAGAGACGCTTCTGAGTCTATCCCATCCGTCATGTCATTTACATATACCAAGAATAACACTGGTCCTAGGACTGACCCCTGCGGTACACCGCTCGTCACAGGCGCCCACTGTGATACCTCATCACGCACAATGACCCGTTGTTGCCTCCCTGTGAGGTATTCCCTGATCCATTCCAGTGCCCTTCCTTTTATACATGCTTGTTCTTCCAACTTCTTTACTAATCTCACGTGAGGAACTGTGTCGAAGGCCTTCCTGCAGTCCAGGAAAATGCAATCAACCACCCTTCTCTCTCTTGCCTTACCTCTGTTACTTTATCATAGAACTCTAGGAGGTTTGTTACACAAGATTTTCCTTCCCGGAATCCGTGCTGTCTGGTGTTTATTATCCTGTTCAGCTCGAGGTGCTCCACCATTCTTTTCCTGATGATTTTCTCCAGGACTTTGCACACTATACATGTAAGTGACACCGGTCTATAGTTTAGTGCCTCTTTTCTGTTTCCTTTTTTAAAGATGGGACTACATTGGCCTTCTTCCATACCTCAGGTAACTGCCCATTTTCAAGAGATGTGTTGAATATTATGGTAAGTGGCACACTCAGTACCTCAGCTCCTTCCCGAAGAACCCACGGGGAGATATTGTCCGGACCCATCGCCTTTGAGGTATCAAGGTCACTGAGTAACTGCTTCACCTCCTCCTCAGTTGTGTGTATGCCCTCTAGCACTTGATACATCCCTTGTTGGTGACGCACCCCGTCCTGTCTACCCATCTGCCTTCCTTCCTCCACTGTGAATACTTCCTTAAACCTCAAGTTAAGCTCCTCACATACCTCTTGATCGTTATTTGTGAGTTCCCCATCTTCTCTCATCAGCCTTATCACCTGGTCCTTAACTATTGTCTTCCTTCTGATGTGACTGTACATCAGTTTTGGGTCGGACTTAACTTTCGATGCTATGTCATTTTCGTACTGTTTCTGGGCCTCCCTCCGTACCTGTGTATACTCGTTTCTAGCTCTTCTACTAATCTCTTTGTTTACTTTGGTTCTTTGCCTTCTGTACCTTTTCCATTCTCTGACACTCTGAGTCTTTGCCTCCCTGCACCTTTGGGTAAACCAGGGGCTCTTTCTGGCCTTCCCGTTTGATCTTTTTCCTCTGGGTATAAACCGTTTCTCTGCCTCCTTGCACATTGCCCCTACGTATTCCATCATTTCATTTATTGTCTGTCCGTCCATTTCCCTTTCCAACTGAACCTCCTGCAGGAAATTCCTCATGCCTGTGTAGTTTCCTCTTTTAAAATCTGGTTTGTCTCTTTCGGTACCGCTGTGTGTGTGTGTGCGCACAGTGTACTCAACTCATTTTGGTTGCAAGGGGTCGAGAGAGGTGGAGAGTGGTAGGTAGTTGAAAAAAGGGAAAGGGGAGTGAGGGGGAAGGCCTAAGGGGGTGGAATGGTGGGCCAGAGTAGAAGTTGAGGGAGGGGAGTCGTTGAGGGTTGGAAACATTGATGGGGGGAGTCCATGAGGGAAAGAGCCCGTTCGTTTGCTTGTGTGTGGGTGTATGATGTCGAGAGAGAGGGAGAGAGGACGTGTCAGATCAGCTTTCAGAAGGTGTGAAAACTTGTGGGTATGTGCGTGTGTTTGTATCGTGTGCATCTATGGTTGTGTGCCCAGAAATACTCCTCTCTTCTATGTATCAATATTACTAATAAAATACTTATTAGTAATGTGTGTGTGTGTTTGATGGTGTCCCTCACTAGCTTATCACACACTCATCAATCCTATGTGTGTGTGTACTCACCTAACTATGGTTGCAGGGGTCGATACTCAGCTCCTGGCCTCTCACCCTTCTATGTACTACTAAGTCTAATTACGTCTACAAGTGCTTGAGTAAAAACATGTGTGCTTGTGTGTGTGTATATATGTGTGTACGTGGGTATCCGCGTGTGCACGTTTGAGTGTTACTAGTGGATCCCCGCACTAGGTAACTGTCAAAACTCCTTAACTCACCTACACCTCAGTAAATGTTATTCAATGCTAGTAAATGCTGTTTACCCTAATTCTGATAGCTCCGGGAGTGGCCCTCAGGTTCCAGCTTGCAGAGACTGGCACTATTGACCCCATGCAACACAACTAGGTGAATATTACGTGCGGCTGGCAGTGAAGTGGCGCTGAAGACGATCTCGCCGCTCACTGCAGAGAATGTCGTACTCTCTGTCTATGTTATTCTGATCACTTTGCTCCTATGATCAGTTACACTAATCTTATGTATATGTATATATATATTCTTCATACACCACTCAAGTGTTTACATTTAACTGGTACTTCACTTTTTTCCTTATTTAAGACACAGCCTGACTATGGCTTTAAACACTTCCTGGAGGCCTACTGCCAACCTTCACTACTTTTATTCTGTTTCTATATTCTTCCTATTGTTTGTTATGTTATGGCACTTGTTATATGTTACCTCACAGTTCACTCACTAACCAACTTGACTTTCACTTGAATTTCTGACTTTGGGTTTACTTGTCCTTGTCGGTTGATTATTTGTAGCTCTCTGGCATCAGTGCCTTGTAGGCCTCTAACCGGTTTTGGCACTTTCGAATTTCCTGAAATTTGAGTCGTCCTCTCGCCTATTTCACTTTTTAAGACCTCATGTAATTTGTTGGGTTGTTCACTGACCCAGACACTATCACTGGCTTCTGCTAAGAGCTAAAACACGCCCTAAAAAACACTAAAATTATGGGCGCCTTGTTGCCCCCCACTTTGACCACGCGGTGTGTGTGTTAGTATGTATGCGTGCATATATACATTTGAAAGCCTAATAGCGGGGTTGTGTGTTTCGGTGCGGTTAGTATGGGTAAACAAATTTAATATAGCACATAATTTCAAAAATATTCACATAGCCCATAAATTTTTAATGATCGTCTATTATTAATTTTCTGATAGTTTATTACTTAATTCCAATAACAATATCACCTGTATTAATATTTGACGATACATTGTAATTGTTTATCCCAGTGAATATTTTGTTATGTGGCGAATGAAACTTAGTGATATATGATTATCAAAAACTAGAGCCAATCAAGCAAAACCGATGACATATTCGGAATCAGCATCACAAACGTACCCTAAACTCTGTGTAATATCATTGGCCAGAAAATGAGAATTGACCAGTGTAATAATTAAGTCACTGAGGTGATCCCCAAAGGTGACGACGTTGGTCTGTGGTCAGCACTTATTAGTATTTTATCACTTATATTTTAAATTGTAAATACAACAAATATGTATTTACCATGTTCATCTCTGGTACGTGTTGAATTTATGCATTGCATCTAATAGAAATAGTATACTGCAGTGTTACCTCACTTATGATCTGGTCTGCGGTTATGGTTGGTTGAGTATCTTGGTATGTTATAGATTCCTTTTGTGTCATGTTTCAACTAGGTTTCTCTGATACTGATGAAGGTTAATATACCATGTAGTGATTCAAGGAGGGATATGTTATCATAGAGTGGAGAAGTAATAGTAAAAGATAGTTATATCTGGGCAATGAGAGCTAGCAACAATATTTATGATAAGAACAAAGTGTAAAGATTTTAATTAGTGAATAATTGGGCAAAACAAATGCTGGAAACTTTTGTAAACTAATTACAAAAAGTATAGAATTATAAAAAGCAATGAACAATAAAAAACTTGTAATATGTGCAAAAACCAAAGTACAGAATAAAATACAGAATTATGTACAGAAGAATAATTGGTTAAAAATTGCATGCATGGAAAAATACTTGAGCTAATTACGGAAATTTAGAGTAATACAGATAATAATGAACAATGTTGAGTAGCTTAGCAAAAATGTAGTTTTACATCAATAAAAGTAACTGTTTAAAGTAAATAAAGGACAGTATGTAAACTTCATACAAAGAGGCACAATTGTATTAGCAAAATAATCAGGTACAAGAATGAGGAGAACGATATATAAACAAGTTACAAAAATGGCTGTGGTATAATGAAAATGAATAACTTTGTAAGATATGGAAGGAAACAGTTACACTAGTTACACAGAGCCGAGATGTGTCAGAGACACATTATAAACTACTGGGTAACTTATTTTCATAAACAGGCTGAGTTATATAAACATGATAAATAAATATGTGGAACTTGGGAAAAAATTATAGAAATGGATTGATGAGAATTTAAAATAGTAACGGTTTAAGTACATGATTAAATAGACTTAACAATGCAAATAGCAGGATTAAAATGACTTACGTATTGGGAAATAATTGCAAATTGAATAATCAACCTAAAGGATTATCAACAATGCATGGAAATCAAACGCATTGTTAGGGTCAAAGGCAACCTCCGTTTCAAGATATTTTCTTAATGCATATACATCACAGACTTGATTACTGGCCCAACAACATCCAGGGAGGAATGATATTCTTTAGTGAACCGAAAGGCTTCAAACTGACTGTACCACAGTCAAATGTACTAAAATTTCCAATGGTCCTTCCCCAGGGATATTTCATGATGATCAAAATCCCTCTCTTACCCTAGTTTATATAAAATTCTGTTCGTCATCCAAATTCGAATACTGAACAAAAAAAGACTAAATCGGATGTGGACGTGTTTATGCTCAGCTAGAAACTTGGGCTGCCATCCAGCACTTGCCATCACTGCATGTGTCAGGTTCTTCTCTACCAGTTGCTTCCGCGGTTAACAATCAACTTTCCTACATTGTATCAGAACAAGTGATTGATCAAAAGATTATTTCTGCAGGAATATATCTGGTAGGTCTGGACGTGGAAGAGACGCAGATAACCAACCACATCTCACACTAAAAAAATATACAGCCCAGCGCCCCCTCCTTCATAATACTCAGGCTCAGCATCAGTAGTTAAATGAACCACGAGGCACAAGATGTGAAGGGACACAACACTAACAAATATTTGCGAGATATTAGGAGTAATTACAAACACAAGGCAGAGGACATCAAGCGATCTGCAGTTGACACACTAACAGAAACTGGAACTATAAACTCGGAAAAAAAACTAAGATCTCAGAACTGGTGAACATTCTTACACGTCACCAACCCAGCTGCACAGTGGGTGATTTTGTGCAACACAATATTACATAGCTGCGCCCCGGTATGCTACCTGCCACAAGGTCAAACGTCTTTACGTATGTTTCTTAAAAGAAATTAATAAAGATAATGCTAGCGAAACTTTTCAAATTAAGTGAGGTAGATAAGTTTCCTAACCCTGTTAAAAACTTATATATATGTAGGTATATGTACATATGTCGTGCCGAATAGGTAAAAGTTGCGATTTTGGCTTATATATCAACGCTTTTCTTGCCGAATAAGGCATTCGAAAATTTGTGTTCACAATATTTTTTCAAAAAACTTTCATATATTTTATTGTTTGATTATTATTAAATTATTGTACACTTATATAAAATATATTTAGCTGAATTAGGCTAAATTAAATTACGCTTGTTATAATAAGGTTAGGTAAGTTTTCTAAGGTTCCTTTGGTACCTTAAAAAAAATATATCTTTAAACGTATAAGAGAAATTTTAGAAATGACTTCATTTTAAATGAGTTCTTGCTATATATATATATATATATATATATATATATATATATATATATATATATGAAGTAGGTTGGTAGACAGCAACCGCCAAGTGAGTATAAAACGAAAGCCTGTAATTGTTTTACATGATGGTAAGATTGTTGGTGTCTTTTTCTGTCTCATAAACATGCAAGATTTCAGGTATATCTTGATTCTTCTACTTACACTTAGGTCACACTACACATTCATGTACAAACATATATATACACACCCTTCTGGGTTTTCTTCAATTTTCTTACTAGTTCTTGTTCTTATTTCCTCTTATCTCCATGGGAAAGTGGAACAGAATTCTTCCTCCGTAAGCCATGCGTGTCGTAAGAGTCGACTAAAATGCCGGGAGCAAGGGGCTAGTAACCCCCTTTTCCTGTATTATTACTAAAGTTAAAAAAAGAAACTTTTGTTTTCTTTTTAACCCCCTTCTGTAGGATATGGCCGATTTTTAAAAAAGAAAAAAATAATATATATATATATATATATAATATATAAATATATATATATATATATATATATATATATATATATATATATTCAAAAAATCACAGTAAACAGGGAATCAAAATATGGAAAAAACCCATGAAAAAAAAGAGGGAAATTTAAAGGGTTTCGTGACTACCCAATCAAGGAACTATAACCCGGAAAAAGACAAGAAGGCTTATATAAGGGGGGAAAACTACACCCCACAGTCACATCACATCCCAAAGACCACACCTCACGGGGGAAACAAATCTCCACTCTGTAAAAAGGGAAAATAAGAAAAGGGCCCGAAAATTTCCCAAGAATTAAATTAGTCCAATTTATCATTAAATTTTTTTTTCCCAAATTTTTTTAATTTTAAAAGAATCCAATTTTTAAAACCAAAAGAAATATTCATATTATTTTAAAAAATGCTTTTTAAAGCATGAATATTTTTTCTTTTCAACTATGGACTTGTTGATTTCAACCTTCTCAGCATTTTGAAAATCAATTGGAAAAAAATATATATATATATATATATATATATATATATATATATATATATAAAATATATATAATATATAACCCCTTTTTCCCTTTATATACCTTTTAAGAGGCCGGGGATCTATTTGAGCCCCGGGCCCTGGGCCGGTCGTCTGGGGCTTGCCCGGTAAACCCCGGGTGTTGTTTTTTTGG
>WNWK01059944.1:0-10060 GCA_009830355.1 Cherax destructor
TCAGGCCCCTTCCGGGGGTTATGATGCCAAAAGTTTTTTGTTTTTCCATTCCTGAGCAACTATTCCCTTTTAAAAAAATTTTTAAAAAAAAAAGTCAGAAATTTCAATATAATTTGTTTTTTAATATTTTCGTATATTATGTGTTAGGGCTAATATTTCATATTTATCTTTAAGAACGTTAAAATTAATGGTGCAAAAGTATTGAAAGTTTTTGCTCAACATGTAATAAAAAAAAAATGGTATTTTTTTAAAATTTTTTAAAAAATCAGATAAAAAGTATATTTTGTTAATGAATGGTTCGGGAAAAAAAGTTGATAAATTAGACACAAAACCTTGGGGTATCTTTATTGGGAAAAACGTTTCCCAGTGGCTTCAAAAACCCATACAAAGGAGAATCAAAAAGAACGGGGGGGGTTTGAGGTGGTCACCCCAAAACCTTGAGTCGTGTTGTCACCCCATTTTCATTATTTACCCCCTGTCACACAAAAACAACTTGGGATTTAATAAAATTCTTCCCTTTTTGGGGAGAGCTCCTTCCACTTGGAAAAATTCTTATTGTATACCACTCTTGTACAAATTTGACACCACCAAACTTCTGCACCTCCCCCCCCCTTCGGTAAAAAAGCTGTTCCCCCAAACACATATTTTGTATTCTGTTCAAATTGATGGACTGACAACATCGCCCTAAAGGGTTTGGGGGGACTGACCCCCCAAACCCCCCCCTGTTCTTCACGATTCCCTTTTTTGTATGGACTGATAACCCATTGGGGGGAAATTTTTTCCTCAAAAAGATCCCAAAAGTGTTGCATTTTCTAAATCGGGTTTTTTTTGATATATTATTATTATTATTATAATCAAATAGAATTTTTAAACCCCACAGGGGTTATACGGGGGCTGGGGTTATTGCAGGATGGGGAAAAGGGGTTAAAAGGGGGAGATGGAGGATTAGTGGGGTATGGAGTGCAGCAGAAAGGTGGATAGTGAAAGGGATGAGGGTAAAGAGATCAAGGTGAAGAGACGGGGGGGAAGTGCTAGGGTATAATCTTCAGAGTTTTTGTAGTAAGTCAGTTTCTGAAAAAAAGTCAACGAGGGGTCAGGTTAAAGGGGGTCCATCTGCAAAAGGAAGGAAAAAAAAGGGGGCCCCAAACGAAGACGTCGTTGGAGGTAAATTCTGCGTGCTCGTTGATGGGGGGGGCCCCCGGAATATCCCCAACAGACACGGAAACCCCTGACAATTTTTCCCAGGGGGGGGGGCGGGCCCTTTTTCCATAATACCCGTGAAAGGGAGTGTGGCCGGGAAGACGGGGGGAGTAATATCTAACCTCGACTTGGTGACAAAAAAAAAGGATAAAATTAACCGGTTTTAAAAGGGGTTTGTTATTCAGCAGGTTAGACCAGCTTTTGGCCAAACGGGGGGGGAAGGTGGGTAGAATGACCGCAAAATAGTCCGTGAAAGGAACCCCTTTTTATATGAAACTGGAAGGTCATGTACTGCTGACCCCCAGCAGTGTCTGCCTGTTCATTGCCCTGTCGTCAACATGACCAGGGCCCAAACCCCAAAGGGGCAATTTTTTTTCCCTTTAAAGATACGGCGAACCCAAAAAAGGTGGATAAGAACGGGGGTGAGGTGTATCAATTTTACGGATCCCCCAAAGCACTAAGGGGAGTGGGGAAACGACCACAAATGGTGCCGGGGGGTGCAATACGGATAAGTGCCACAAGAATGGTTTTACAATTCCCCCCGTAAATATCCCCCCCAAGGGAATAGATGCCCGGGGAAACCCCTGTCCGGAAACACCCCCAAATCCGACGCCGTCAATGACTTTGAACCATCGGTGTATACTGCGAGGGGGGGGAATGAGAACGGAAATGGCCCAAAAAAAAAAGGGGGAAGCCGCCGTGGTAGTTGGGTTTCCCAAGGTAAAAGGGGAAAAAGGGGAAAAGACACGGACAGCAGGGGAATTTGGGGGGGGGGAAAAAAGGGATGTCAAAACATTTTAAAAAAAATGTAACGAAGAAAAAAAGGGACAAATAAGCAGGGCGACGAACAAATAAAAAGCGCCTCAACATTTTAACAATTCCCATCCTTTGGGAAAGGGTTGCAGGTCATGGGGCGAACAAAAAACGAAAAGCAATGTGCATCACGACGATCGGAAAAAAGGATGGAATTTTTCCCTTTCGGGGGGGGCTTTTCCCAAACCGGGGGAAAAAAAGAAATGCCAAAGGGAAAAGCGTAATCCCTGGGGATGGATGGGATTAAGGATGGAAAAGGGGCGGGGAGGCCGGGGTTTCTGGTCCCATAAAAAAAGGTTCCCCAAAAAGGGGGGGTGAATGTAGGCGAAGGAGGGTTCTCCCCTCACCCCCCCTTTAAAAATGTGCGGGGTTTTAAAAAAGGTTCAGCCTGGTGTGACAAGTTGTCTTCAGAGAGGTAATGTCGGTTTCCCCGGAAAACCCACGGTCGAACGGGGGCCGAGAAACCGACGGGAAGCGTTCTGGGATACGTGAGCCGTATGGGACAATGGATGGTCAGAACCACTGAACGTCTGAAAAGTAATTTGATGATTTTTTAAATAGAAAATTTAAATCCGTGATGGGGGCCCAATCAAAAAACCCGGGTTTATGGCTCGGGGGGAAACTGCAATGAGGTGACAGTCCCCACCTGCGGGGGTACCAAAAGTCATCCAAAAAGGATGACCAAATATTGGGTGGGAAACGGGTTTCCCGATTATTTATAGCAGGCAAAAAGAGTATTGTGTAGAACACCCCCGGGGGACCCCACCCCTTGGAAAAAAAGCCCCCGGGGATTAACCCCCCCGGCCCCCGGAAAAAGTCTTTTCGGGGTTTAAAAAAAGGGCCAAAAAGAATGGTAGGGGGGCCCCCGGGGCCCCAAGGGGGGGCCGGGCCCAAAAATATTATATCTCCAAGTTGTGTCATAAGCCTTCTAAAAAGGCCCAAAAAAAAAAGCGATAACCGAATGGTTTTCCCCAAAACTTTTAAATTTTTTTACCCCCAAACGCAGAAGGGGGCAATGGGAAAACCCCCCTTTCGGAAGCCATTTTTGACTAGGGGAGCTATTGTGAGTCTCTAAATACCACACCCCAAAAATCTAAAAAGACGTTCCATCCCCCTTTCAAACTGCACTGGAAAGGGGAGGGGGGGGTGGGGGAAATCATCCCAAAAACCTGGTTTTGGGAAAAAGGGGAGAAAAAAAAGGGTTCCCAGCGGGGAAAAAACCCCGACCATTGGGGGAAAAACAAGAGGAAAATAAAGCGGGGGGATTTTAAAAGCTTGATGAATATAAATGCCGTCTGGCCCAGCGGGAAAAGATCGGGAAGCGGGGAAATGTTGCCCCCATTCCCTTAAGGGGGAAAAAGGAACATTATAGTTCCTAAAGAAGAAAAATCTGGGGTTTTAAACCCAAAATTTTTGAAGAAAGGAACGGGGGGCATAGATGGAGCCCTGAAAATGCGGACAGATGATTACCCAAAATTTTTTCAGTAAAAAGGAAAGAGGGGTGAAATCCCCGGGGCCGGGGAAGAAAAAGGGGCCCCGGGTGGGGGGTTTCCACTAATTTTCCCCCACTTTTTCCCCGGGTTCACTATCAGGAAGCCAAGTCCCCCAGTAGAAACTTCCCCCCCCGCAAGTGCTTTAAAATCACGTATGACACGGCGAAAAAACCCCTCTTCTGCTTGAAATAGGGGTCTCTCTGTGGTTCTGTTATCCCTTTCCTGCCCCATGCACCCCTTTCAAACGCACTGCCCGACAAAAACAGGGAGACCCCCCCAAACCCCTTCAAGGGTTTTTTGGGGTTTTGGGGGGAAAGAATGTGAAGCCGCTGTGAAGATGGAGGACGGGAAGAAAAACCCATCAATGGAGGACAAAAGGGGGGAACCGAAAGGCAAAGAGGCTTTTGGGCCCAAACCGCCCCCCCCTTAAACTTGGGTAATGAGGAGGTGGGGGAAAACGGGGGTTAAAAGGTGGGGGGGAAAGATCCTGTCGAAAAGTGGGGGGGCCCCGGGGGAAAGTAAAGGGGGCAGTTGATGAAAAAACAGAGGGGGAAAATCGATGCAGGAGAAAAATGGGGGGGGGGGTAAAAAAGGGTGGGTTTTCCCGTTTTTTTAAAAATGTAGGGGAAGAAAAACAAGAAATGCCCCCAACGGGAACCCACGGGAGTCACAGGGGGCCCCCCCAAGAAAAGGGGGTCTTTAAAAAACCCAAATAATAAAGGGGGGCGGTAAGGAAAACCCCAAAAAAACAACATCTGGGGGGGGAAACCCCCGGAAGGGGGGAGATATAAAGAACGAGTGTTCCACTTATTCAAGTGGATGGGCTGCGGTTTTTAAGGAAGGGGACAAGGCTGACGGTAGGGGAAACCAGGGGTGAAGAGCCCAAAAAAGGGGTTCCCGGGAAAGGGGGCCCCGAAAAATAAAATTTTAGCCAAAAAGGGGGCCGAAAAAGTGGATTGAAATTTTGGGGTTTTGAAAGAACCCCCCGGGGGAAACTGGGAGCAATTTTTAAAACCACCCCTTTTTCCCTGGGCCCCGGGTATTCCACCAAAAAACCCCGGGTTTTGGGAGAAAGATATAAGGGGGGTGGGGGAAGCTATGGACTAGGGTTGAAAAGCCCCGGGGGGGCAGGGAAATTAATCAGAGAGGGGGGGGGGCGTTGTGAAGGAAGGGGGGGGGACGAAGAAAGGGGCAAAAACCCAGATAAATGGTGCCCCTCAGGGGGCCGTTTCTGAAATATACCCCCAAGCTTCCACAGTTTCGGGGAATAAAAAGAGAATGTTTTGACCCCAAAAAGAAAGAAGAGGGGGGAACTATCGGGGGGCTTTAAAACCAAAATGAAAAGGCGAGGAGATGAAGGGAAAAAAGTCGTAGGGACTTGGGAGGGACAGGATGAAGGTAAAAGTAAAAGGGGGAGGATGAACCTCCACACACGTTTAGTGGAGGCAAAAAACCCGGCAGTAGGGTTTTTTTCCGGGGGGTTTTAAAAAAAGGGGGGCCCCAAAATTTAGGTGAAGGACGAGGGGGTTTCCGGAACTGTCAGTGAATAGAGGAAGGAGGGGGAATATGGGAGGAGGGGGGCCCCCAGCCAAGAATATCGGTTCGAGACCGAGGTGATTGGGGATGGGGGGACCCAGAGGAAGCCGTGGAAGTTGGGCCCCCCAAGCGGGGCATTTTTCAATTCGAGAATAGGAAATGCGGGGGAATCTCCCCTTTTAAACTGGGTGAGAGACGGGGCCCCCAACATATGAAAACCTTTTCCCCCCTTTTTGACAACGGATTTCTGCTCATTCAGGTAAACCGACAACGGCGGGGGAAATTTCGGGTGTGCCTCATGACAGTTGGAAAAAGGGAAATCAAGAAAAAATGGTGGTGTGCCTTTTCCCCCACTGTTTGGCCATGGACCTATTTTGCTGGATGATCAAAAAACCAGCGTTTTCCTGTTGGGGGGAAAGGGGGCCCTTTTGGCTTGAAAATTGACCTGTGTAAACCGGGGGTTTTTTCACGGGGGTCAAATGTCAAACGAGCTATTCCAAAAAGGTGTCTTGCTTTTTAGGGGGGGCAAAAGTGTCAACTTTAAGGATAGGGTTCTTGGGGGTCAAGCTGCTCTAAACCCCCACCACATGTCTGGAAATTCCGTTGGACAATGGGTGGGGAAAAAGGCCAAACAAAATTTAGGGAAGGTGCTTGTCAAAAAAAGGGGGCAGTACCCAGGGTTTTTTAAAAGAAAAGATCGCGAGCTTGGCCAGCATTCGGGGGCCGTGAAGGGTGGCCCTTTAAAAGTTTTAAAGGAGATGTCTTTACCAACAGGGGTAAGCCCTTCCAAAACCTAGGGCCCCCGAAAAGGGGGGGTTTTGGGGAAATTTTTCCGAAAAAAAAAACTTTGCCCTTTTTATTTTGTTTGAAACAAGAGTTTAAAGGGGGGTGTGTGATGAGCTTTCGTTTCTGAAAAACGAAAAAGGAAGGGGAAAAAAGTCATTGGGTCTTGGTCTTTTTGGGGGGGCCCGGGGGGGCCCCCAGGGGGAAAAACCCAGCGTTCAAAAAAACCCCCACCGTGAGGGGGAACCCGGGGAAAAAAGGCAAAAGAAGAGAAAAGGCAGAAAAAGGGGTCAGAACCGGGGGACCTGAAGCAGGGGACGAACCGGCACCAGAAAGGGGACAGGGGCATTAAAAAATTAAAATTGTCCGAAAGGGGGCAGGGTAAAATTTTTGGTTTTGTATAAAGGGGGGCCGGGGTGGGGTTCCCCCGTTGGGGCCCATTTGGGATTTTTTCTTTTTTTTTTTTAAAAAAAAAAAAGAAAAAAAATAAAAAAAAAAAAAAAAAAAAAAAGGGGGGGAAGTGGGGGGAAAGCTCCTAGGGGGAAGAAAGGGGCGTAACCCTCCCCCCCCAAAGGACCTAAACCCCCAAAATGGGGCAGATCCCGCAGGGAAACCCCCCTGCCCCCACCCTTCATGCCAGAAAACCCCCGAATCCCCGATCCCCAACCCCCACATCCACCGGGGCCCCGGGGGCAAAAAAAGGGGGGTCGGAACCCCCCAAAAAACATCCCCTTTTGGCCACCCCCCCGGGGAAAAAAAAGGGGGCCCCAAAAATTTCCCCCTCCCCCAAAAAAACCCCAAAAGGCCCCCCCCAACCAAAAAGGAGGGGGGCACCCCCGGGACCCCGATTCCACGGCAAACTACACCCCCCCGAGAACCTAAAGGGAAGGGTTTTGGCCCCGGGACCCCCCCCTCCCCAAAAACTAAAAACCTTTTTGGGGGAAAAAAGGGGAAAAAGGGGAAAAAAAAGGGAGGGATGAGGAAGAGGGGGAAAGGGGGGGGTTAAAAATTGGGGTTGGGCTGGGGAAAGGGCCCCAAAGGCCCAAATTTCCCCCGGGGGGAAAAAGTTTTCCCGAAAAGGGGCCCTCCTTGAGGTTTTTTTTTTTTTTAAGCTGATGGGATAAATTCAAAAAAGGGTTTTTTTTAAAAAATTTGGTCAAAAAAAAATGTTCGGGGGGAAAAAAAATGTATCAAACCCAAAAAATTTATTGGTTTTTTTCCCCAATATAAATAAATTTATGGGTTTTTAAATCAGAATTATTATCAATAATATTGCAGCAGCAAAATTTGTATTTTTTGTCACAAAAATGTCATATTTTTTTTCATTGGTTTAACTGTTTTCATGTTAAAACACACAAGAAAAAAAATTTAAAATCATGATATAAGAAAAAAAAATATTATTCCCACTGTAGCTCAAAACGTGTTTCTCACTCCAGATATAGATTTCCTCTATTTTTTTTCGTTCCCCTTGTTCGTTATTTCGTTCCTTCTCCATTCGCTCTTTCTGTCGTGGTTCGTTCGTTTTTTCCCCTCTCTTCCCCAACACTCCCCCCCAACTTTTTCCCTTTTTTTCCTTTGCTCTCTTCCCCCTCCCCCCTCTTATTACTGACTAAAAAGGGGGGTAAATATTTTTCAAAAATTTCACAAATTTAAAAATATATTTAACTGGAAGAAGTCTTTTCAGAGGTTGCAGTGACGTAAGAGATGTTATCGATAAGAAGGATGGAATAAGACAATTGTCAAGAGGATGGGTAGGGGTTCAAAGATTTTTTTAATTATACCCGAAAATTAAGGAAAATCTTGGATTCACCTTACGAAACAAAGCAAATGCGATATAATTTTTTACAAGGAGATTATAGTGGAAAAAGAACATGTTTTAAAGACGGGGAATTCTTTTGTAATTACAAGTGCACAACACCTTGGCACAGTGCCACTGATGTAGCACAAAGATGTTTTTGAAGCAATAAAGGGGGGTTTTTGTTTTTTGAATTACGATTTTAAGCCTTCTAAAGTGAGGATTCATGAATGAGACTTTAGCCAAAATTCAAATCACAGAAAGGAACCAAAGTTTTTTGACAAACAACTTAAGACTTTCTCCTGGAGTCATTATTTTTTTTAAACATTGGGGAACGATAAACCCGCAGGGGTGAGGGCGCCTAAAAAATGAGAGAAAGATGGGGAATCTGATGAAATGGAGGGAAACCCCCTTTTCAGGGTCAAGACCATTTATCAGCATCAAAAAAACCCTTCCTCCTCCCTCCTTCACGGGTTTTCTGAAAAGTGTGAGATTTTATTAAAAAAAAATTTATGAATATATGGTTTAAGTATTTCAGCGTAATATCTGGGGTGAGAAAGGGGGACAAGGTGAGCAGCAGGAAGGTTGCCACACACTGTCCAGTCGGCCCATACAGGAGCTAAGTGTATGCTCTTTTACTAGCTGCTGGAAAATAGGGGCAATTTCCCTTTTTAACAGGTAGGAAGATTGTGATAGATGTTTGCTGCGGGTTTTGGGGACATCTGTATTGAACCTTCAGATTAAAAAACCACATTAAAAAAAAAAATTTATTAAAAAAAAGGGGATAAAATTACACTAAGAAGATTTGGGGAAGGTTGTCGGAAAAACAAGACAAGTGTTTCCTGCCGGGGGTCTTAATCAGGTGCCCGCCTTGGGGTTTTTTGGTCACCCGACCGGGCCTTCCGGCTTACCGGCCCCCCCTTTAAAAATTATGGTTGGTTGAACTATTTTCTTCCTAATAATGGAAAAAGGTTGGGGAGGAGGGGAGGTGGATTCCCGGGAATTCCCCCCCCGGGTTTTCCCCAGATGGCGCCCGGCTCCGCCCTTTTCGGGGATATAGAGACCTATTTCCCATGGGGGGGATCCTCATGGGCGGGCCCAAACTGGCCCCGGGCCCCAACCCCCCACCAGCACAGGAGGGGAGATAGATTGGCCCCCTTTGGTTTCCCCCCCTTCCCCCCCCGGGGGCTGGGAAGGGCAGGTTTGCACCCCAGATGGAGAAGCCCACCCTTTCCCTCCCCCCCTAAAGGGCTGGGCGGGATCGACGCAAAGATTGAAATATTTTTTTAAAAAATTTTTGATCTAAGAAATTAGTGATAGGGGAAAATATAAAATTTTTTCAACTTCCTTAACTGTCAAACCTATTTTTTTTTCTTTTATATTTTCTTTCATTAATAACCCCTTTACATGTAAATATACAAAAAATGTTCAGTACATTTAGGGGAAAACAAACTATGCCCATTAAATATGTAGCACCCCCAGAAATCATAAAAAAATTAAAATGGTTTACAAACATGGGGGTTGGTTCCAAAAGGGGTTAGTATAGAGAAAATCTTCCCTTTAAAAAACGGAAAATTGTTTCAAACGTCGACTTTGCTTTCCCTACAAGATCCGTATCAGTTATACCACAAATGAAAAGCAATCACTGTAAAAAATTTAAAATCCAAGCCCTTTTTTTTATCACATTTTCAAGGGGATGAAAAAAAAACAGTAAACATAAGGCTGGTTCCCTCACCTAATATTACCCCGTCCCAAAAAGATGCGGTGGGAATGTTAAAGGGCCTGTCCCATAAAAAATTTTACTAAAAATTTTATTTAAATTTTAAATAAATCTAAATTGAATAAAAAACTATTAAATTTAAAATTAATAATTTTTTATATGAACTTTTCTGTTATATTTCCCAACCAATACCTCTGAATACAATTTAATTAACAAAAGATAATAATATATATATATATATATATATATATATATATATATATATATATATATATATATATATATATATATATTAATTTTTTTTTATATATATATTTTAATATATAGGAAGGACCACCCTAGAACTTCTAACCCCCATCCTCAAAAAGACAATAAAAAATACCTCAGGGAAAACCGGGGTTTCCCCCGAGCTTTTGAATATTTTCTTATCCCACCCAGAAACATTGACAAAAACAAAACATGAACATGAATCATTGGTCAATTCAAAATTATGAACCTTCCAGCCCTCCAAAAAGGGAGCCCCGTATCGATGCTTTCCCCCCGGTGGGGTGAGGCTGTCCTTTGGGGCCCCGGGGGGCGTGAATCTGAAACCCAGTTCAAGAAATTTTTATTTTTTTCCCCGATCCCGGGTTTTGATCCCCTGGGAAAATTGTACTGTTGGTTTGTCCCTGTTTTTCCGTCTTATATCCTCTTTGGGCAGCAGCTCATCCCTTTGCCCCC
>WNWK01059945.1:0-10060 GCA_009830355.1 Cherax destructor
GACTCGATAAACCCCTGCGTGGGCGAAACTTTCAAAAGGATCACATTATACTAATTTGGTAGAATTACCGACAATATTTAAAAGTAAAAGGACACAAATGCGCAATTGACATTTATTGTGGCAATTTCGCTCTCCAGGAGCTTTCTCAAGCCGTTACAAGCGATACATGGACACAGTGGGCATAATACTCTTAAAGTGAGGTGAAATACTAGTGGTGGTCGAGGAGTAGTGATATAAGTAGTAGTAGTAGTAGTAGTAATACAATAAGGTAGAACAATCAATATGCACATGAGTAAAGGTGATAAAACAAATACTTGGGTAGTATAACAATAGGTTAGACAAATATTTTTGCTGGAGGTTGAAATATAGAAGGCCTGTAGGGTGTTCCACATCTACGATGTGCTTGTGTTGTTAGAGGAGAGACTATGTGATGGTATGGTTAACTGTTTTCAGGAGGATTCTTGCTAAGACTTTAGGGATGGTGAAGCTGCTTTTGTTTTGTTTAATTGTGTTAGAAACAGAGATAAGTGCTGATTCAAGGCATTTGCGTCTACGGAAATTAGTTTCTTTGATTACTAGTCGGGCGTCTTTGAATTTCATGAGATGATTGTTGGAATTTCGGTGTTGTACGCAGGCGTTGTTCAGGTTATCGTTTCTGCATGCATTAATGTGTTCATTGATGCGTGTTTCGAGGTTTCTTGCTGTTTCTCCTACATAAATTCTCGCAGCCTCCACAGGGTATAGTGTAGACCCCTGCGTTGACTGGTTCATGGTGCTTGGATTTAGTCCGGGTTTTAGATCCTTAATAGAAGTACTGGAAGCAATGGCGACTCTAGTGTTAGCTTGTGCAAATACTTTAGAAATGTTGGATGCAACCTGCTGTTGGGAAGAATTATAACTTTGTTTGGGTGGTGTTGACGCGTGGAGAATTAATGATCTGAAGAGCTCTTTTCTTGCAATATTTGATGAAAAAGGAAGGAAAATGTAAATCAGTGAAGGTTTGGTGAATGTATGTACATTCCTCGTCAAGAAACTCAGGACTACAAATTCGGTAAGCTCTTAGGAAGAATCCGATGATGATGCTCTTTTTGGTCTTAGTATCTTGACTGGAATAGAAGTGTGTGGAGGTCATTTTTATTTGTAGGTTTCCGGTAAACTTGAAATCTTAGGTTGTTATCTACTTTGTGGATGAGGACGTCTAGAAAGGGTAGCTTGTTATTGGACTCTTCTTCTAGTGTAAACTGGATCGCCGTTCAACTGCGTTGAGCCTTGCCTAAAAGATTCCGTACATCAAAACGTTTGGGAGTTATTACGAGGACGTCGTCCACGTAACGTAACCAAGTGACGCTTGAGGGTATGATGTTGGCGAAGTGTTCAGCCTCTAGGTGTTCCATGTACAAGTTAGCTAAGACGGCACTGATGGGGATCCATTTCCCATGCCGTATGTTTGTTTGTAGAGCCTGTTATTGAAAGAAAACAGTTGAAATTAACACAGAGTTCAATAAGGTCAACAAAATCTCCGGGACGTAGAGGAAGGTTAAGGTCCTGATTGACTTTACGTCGTAGAACCTCGATTGATATTTGTCTAACCTATTGTTATACTACCCAAGTATTTGTTTTATCACCTTTTACTCATGTGCATATTGATTGTTCTACCTTATTGTATTACTACTACTACTACTTATATCACTACTACCTCGACCACCACTAGTATTTCACCTCACTTTGAGTATATAATAGCCCACTGTGTCCATGTATCGTTGTAACGGCTTGAGAAAGCTCCTGGAGAGCGAAACGTTGCCACAATGAAATGTCACATTAGTTGCATTTGTGTCCTTTTACTTAACATCACATTATACTGCTTATGTGTTTATTTTTCCATTATGTCGGTATTTTATACCATTTATTTCCATGTCCAGTATCTACAGAGCTGAAGCTTTGCAATGAAAGACCTTACACGCCAATGTGATTAATCATTGTCTTCTCTTTTACTTGAAGTTTCAGATTTAGTTTATTCGGTGTTTGAAATATATCCTAAGGTAAGCAAGATAAGTACAAAACTTAACCCTTTACTTACACTTTTTGTGATGCTTTAAGATGAACTTAGACTTGAGCTTCCATGAATGTCCTTCGGATAACAAGCAAACTTGAACACGTAACAAGAGATTCTGATAAGCTGAATTCGGATCCTGGCACAGTTTTTCATAATCTTTTATGCCAGTTTGCTACACCATGGAAAAGTCCTGAGACGTGTCGCACGGCTCTAGGATGCTCTGACAGAAGACGTGTCGACCAGGTGCTTCGGCTCCTTCAGGTCCCTGGTGATGGACCAGGTGCTTCGGCTCCTTCAGTGCCCTGGTGATGGACCGGGTGTTTCGGCTCCTTCAGTGCCCTGGTGATGGACCAGGTGCTTCCATGGATAACGTTCTTTGTCTCCACAGACTCCTCAGTGCACCTCTCACCTTTTCACCCTCATCATTTCTGTGATTCACCTCGTCTTTCATAGACCAATTTGCTGACAAGTGCACTCCCAGATATCTGAATACATTCGCTTCCCTCGTGCCCCCTTCTTCCAATCTGATATCCAATCATTCATTACCTTAATTTTTATCCTCATCACCTTGATCTTCGTATGTTTACTTTTAATATCCTTCTTTTACATTACCCTTCCCAACTCGTCTACCAACCTATGCAACTTCACTTAGAATCTCCCAAAGCACAGCACAGTGTCAACAGCAAAAAACAACTGTAACAACTCTCAATTTGTGTTAGATTCTTTATCTCTTAATCTTTCACGTCTTGCCAACACTTTAGCATTCACTTCTCTTACAACCCAATCTATATATATATATATATATATATATATATGTCGTGCCGATTAGGTAAAACTTGCCATTTTGGCTTAAATAGCAACGGTCTTCTTGCCATATAAGACAAGCGAAAATTTGTGTATGGAATAATTTCGAAAAATCATTCTGAACCTAACGAAAAATATATTTCATTGTGTTTGTTTATTATTAAATTAATGTTAACGTATCTAAAATATATTTAGTTGAGTTAGGCTAAATTAAATTGCGATTGTTGTAATAAGGTTAGGTAGGTTTTCAAAGTTTCTCTTGGTACAAAATTATAAATTTTTACAATAACATAAATGAAAAAAATATATCTTTAATCGTATAAGAGAAAATTTAAAATGACTTAATTTTAAATGAGTTCTTGCTAATTGACCAGTTTTACCTAATCGGCACGACATTATATATATATATATATATATATATATATATATATATATTGAACAACCATGGTGACATCACGCATCCTTGTCTAAGTCCTACTTTTACTGAGAAAATCTCCCTCTCCTCTATATACTCTAACCTGAGAATCACTATACTCTTAAAAACTCTTCACTGCTTTCAGTAACCTACCAACTATTCCATGCATTTTCAACATCTGCCCGATTGCTTCCCTATCCACCCTGTCATATCCCTTTTACAAATCCATAAATGCAATAAAAACCTTTTACCCTTATCCAAATACTGTTCACCTATATGCTTAATTGTAAACACTTGGTCTACACCCCCTCCCTACCCTTCACAAAGCCTCCTTGTTCATCTGTGATCCAGCTCTCCGTCTTACTCTTAGTTCTCTCAAAGATAACTCCACCATACACTTTACCAGGTACACTCATCACGAAAATTCCCCTATAATTTTTACACTCTCTTTTGTCCCCTTTGCCTACATGTAAATTGACTATGCATGCTCTCTGTCATTCCCTAGGTACCTTCCCCTCTTCGATACATTTATTAAATAAAAGCAACAACTATTCCAAAACTATATCCCCACCTGCTTTCAACATTTCTGTCTTTATCCCATCAATCCCAGCCACTTTACCTCCTTTCATTCTACCTACTACATCACGCACCTCCCTCACATTCACAACTGGCTCTTCTTCACTCCTACAAGATGTTATTCCTCCCTGAAAAATGTAGGAAACAAGTTCCCTATCTTCATCAACATTTAACAGTTCCTTAATATATTCCCTCCATCTTCCCAACTCTCCATCTAATAACTCTCCTCTCCTATTTTTAACTGTCAGTTCCATTTGTTCCATAGGTTTTCTCAACTTATTAATCTCACTCCAAAACTTTTTCATCGTCTCAGCAAAATTTGTTAATAACTTCTCACCCACTCTTTCATTTGCTCTCCTTTTATGCTCCTTCACTACTCTCTTAACCTCTCTTTTTCCCTCCATATACTCCTCCCTCTTTGTATCACTTCTACTTTAAAAAAGGGGGGGTTGGCCTGTATATCACAGAGTCACTTATATGTTCAGAACTACTAAATGCCTCAAATGATGTAGTTGAAGTACTAGCAATAAAGGTCGAGAATCAAAACCTGGTCATCGTGGTTGTCTACAAGCCCCCGGATGCAACGTCCCAACAATTCCAGGAACAGCTTCTGAAAATTGACCACTGTCTGGAAAATCTTCCAGCTCCTGCCCCCAACATCTTGCTACTGGGGATTTCAACCTCAGGCACCTAAATGGAGGAACATTGCAAACAATGTGGTAGCAGAGATAACACCAGGAGGCAGCTCAGATGAAAATTCACACATGCATGAACTTTTAAATCTCTGCACCAAGTTCACCTTAAACCAGCAAATAGTAGAGCCCACAAGATTAGAGAATACGCTGGACCTCATCTTCACTAACAATGATGATCTGATACGAAATGTCATCATATCAAAAACAATATACTCAGATCACAACATAATAGAGGTCCAGACATGCATGCGGGGAGCTCCAGATCAACAAAATGTGATCAGCCATGAGGGGGCTTTCTCCAAATTCAACTTCAATAACAAAACATAAGGTGGGACCAAGTAAACCAAGTCCTAAATGATATAAACTGGGAAGATTGCCTAAGCATCACGGATCCCAACCTATGTCTTGAACAAATTAACTCTGTGGTACTTGAGGTTTGCTCAAGGCAAATTCCCTTAAGGAAAAGGAGGAGAAGATGCAAACTAGAAAGAGAGAGGCGCTCCTATACAGGCGAAGGCACAGAATAACGGAGCGGCTACAGGAGGCCAATATCTCTGAAATACGTAGGGAGACACTAGTCAGAGAAATAGCAAACATCGAATTAAAACTAAAGGAATCTTATAGGAATCAAGAGACACGGGAAGAACTAAGAGCCATAAATGAAATTGAAAGAAACCCTAAGTATTTCTTTTCCTATGCAAAATCAAAGTCGAGAACAACAACCAGTATTGGGCCCTACTTAAACCGGATGGGTCCTACACAGATGACAGCAAGGAAATGAGTGAGTTACTTAAATCCCAGTATGACTCAGTCTTTAGCGAGCCACTAACCAGACTGAAAATCGAAAACCTAAATGATTTTTTCATGAGAGTGCCACAGAACTTGACAGACGCATGCCTTTCTGACATCATCACTACGCCAAATGACTTTGAAAAGGCAATAAATGACATGCCCATGCACTCCGCTCCAGGCCCAGACTCATGGAACTCCGTGTTCATCAAGAACTGCAAAGCCCCTATCACATGCTTTTAACATCCTATGGAGAGGAGCATGGACACTGGGATCGTCCCAGCTACTAAAAACAACAGACATAGCCCCGCTCCACAAAGGGGGCAGTAAAGCAATAGCAAAGAACTACAGACCAATTGCGCTAACGTCCCATATCATAAAAATCTTTGAAAGGGTTCTAAGAAGCAAGATCGCCACCCATCTTGATACCCATCAATTGCACAACCCAGGACAGCATGGGTTTAGAGCAGGCCGCTCCTGTCTGTCCCAACTACTGGACCACTACGACAAGGTCCTGGATGCTCTAGAAGATAAACAGAATGCAGATGTTATATACACAGATTTTGCAAAGCCTTTGACAATTGTGACCATGGTGTAATAGCACACAAAATGCGTGATAAAGGAATAACAGGAAAAGTTGGTAGATGGATTTATAATTTCTAACACATAGAACACAAAGAGTAGTAGTCAACAGAGTAAAGTCTGAGGCAGCTACTGTGAAAAGCTCTGTTCCACAAGGCACAGTACTTGCTCCCATCCTATTCCTCATCCTCATATCAGACATTGACAGGGATATAAGCCACAGTGCTGTGTCTTCCTTTGCAGATGACACCGAATCTGTATGACAGTGTCCACCGTTGAAGACACTGCAAGACTCCAAGCAGACATAAACCAAATCTTTAAATGGGCTGCAGAAAACAATATGAAGTTCAATGATGAGAAATTTCAATTACTCAGATACGGAAAACGTGAAGAAATTAAAATCTCATCGGAGTACAAAACTAATTCCAACCACACAATAGAGCGAAAACTAATGTAAAAGACCTGGGAGTGTTCATGTCAGAGGATCTCACCTTCAAGGACCATAACAATGTAGCAATTGCATCTGCTCGAAAAATGACAGGATGGATAATGAGAACCTTCAAAACCAGGGATGCCAAGCCCATGTTGACACTTTACAGATCGCTTGTTCTATCTAGGCTGGAATATTGCTGCACACTAACTGCACCTTTCAAGGCGGGTGAAATTGCTGACCTTGAAAATGTGCAGAGAACCTTCACGGCACGCATAAGTGCGATAAACCACCTCGACTACTGGGAACGCTTGAAGTTCCTAAACCTGTACTCTCTAGAACGCAGGCGGAGAGATACATTATTATATACACATGGAAAATTCTCGAGGGCTTAGTACCAAACTTGCACACAAAAATCACTCCCTACGAAAGCAAAAGACTCGGCAGGCGATGTAACATTCCCCCAATGAAGAGCAGGGGTGCCACTAGCACGTTGAGGGACAACACAATAAGTGTGAGGGGCCCAAGATTGTTCAACTGCCTCCCAGCATACATCAGGGGATTACCAACAAGCCCTGGCTGTCTTCAAGCAGGCACTGGACAGGCACCTCAAGTCGGTACCTGATCAGCCGGGCTGTGGTTCGTACGTTGGACTGCGTGCGGCCAGCAGTAACAGCCTGGTTGATCAGGCTCTGGTCCAACAAGAGGCCTGGTCACGGACCGGGCCGCGGGGGCGCTGACCCCTGGAATTCTCTCCAGGTAGACTCCAGGTAGACTCTACCTCTTCATTCCACCAGTCGCTCTTCTTCCCTCCCGCACCCACTATCCTGTAACCACACACACACTTCTGCTGAAAACTTTAACACTACATTTTTAAATCTACCCCATACATCTTCAACCTCATCACCTATACTCTCACTAGCCCATCTTTCTTCCAATAGTTGTTTATATCTTCCCCTAACTGCCTCCTACTTTATTTTATAAACCTTCACCTCTCTCCTACTTGCTGATACCATTCTCCTTGTTTACCATCTACCTTTTACTCTCACTGTAGCTACAACAAAAAAATGATCTGATATATCTGTGGCCCCGTCTATAAAAATACACATGGTCAAGTCTACCCATCAGTCTTCTATCTACCAACACATAGTACAACAAACTACTGTCATTACTGCCTATATAATATATTGTATGCTTATCCATATTTTCTTAAAATATGGTTTACCTATTACCAAACCTCTTTCTATAAAAGGCCCCTAATTTCATTTACACCTGGCACCCGAAACTTACCTACCACACCCTCTACAACTACTTTCTCACTTGGTTAAAAACTTCCTATACATTCGCTTAACATCTCCCAAAATTTCTCTCCCTCCTCTACACTCCTCTCTTCTACAGGTGCATAAACACTTATTATAACCCACTTTTTGCATCCAACCCTTATTTTAATCCACATAATCCTTTAATTTATTCTCCTTCCATAAGTGATACCAGATAATCCTACTACACTTAATTTACGGTTATATAAAAAGTACAATGAAAAAAACCATAAAATATTTTAAATCATGCAGTCTTGCAAACACTTTCGCAATCCAACTACACGAACACACCTGCAAAAAGGCTTTGTTTCGCATATTTAATGCGTCGAATAATGATTATTAAAAGATTCGTCAAAATACGGCGAACGCATGACTTTCAACAGCACCATCAACACTACAACCACAGATAACCACATTTGCTCAGCAGCAGTACCAGCACCACCACCATCTGCACCAGCACCACCACTATCTGCACCAGCACCACCACCATCTGCACCAGCACCACCACCATCTGCACCAGCAATAGCAGCAGTACTAAACAGCAGAATATCACAAAAGCGTAAGAGAGCCAATATATAGCAATAATAAATACAGCGCCATAAGTTTTAATCGGAAATGATATCATCACAATCTAGAAATGAGTAACTTATAAATTTATAAGCCTATACAGTAGTGTACCGAGACATACTGAAGTAAGCTGGTTTTGATTGTATCAACTCGGCACCGCATTCATTAACCTTCTATGAACATTACTGATTGCTGGGTATAACTCTGAATGGCCGCAATGTGGAAAGTTTCTGATTGCTGGGTGTAGCTCTGAATGGCCGCATTGTGGAGAGTTTTAATTAAGTTTCCCTGTTTACTCGGGGGTTCCTACAGTTATTCAAGGTTCAGAGGTTCAATACGTTTGTGGGAGGAACAGATGACGTAAGTTTACGAGCAACTCTGATTACGACGTAGACTTAAGCATACAGTGGCAAAAGACTTCTTACGGACTACTAGGCCGTAGGAGTTAATAAATCAATGTAACCCAAAAAGTCAAACACAGTAGCATATTTTTGTTTTTTAGAATATTATCGAGTCCTTCCACATTCGTCCCGACCTAAAATAAACGATTAATTCATAGAAATATATTTACTGCTGGGCAATAGGTACAGGTTTTCACTCCCAGGACTCCCCCCGAAAATTCATGCATGCCGAATAGGTAAAACTTGCGATTTTGCTTACATAGCAACGCTGTTCTTGCCGAATAAGGCAAGCGAAAATTTGTTTATGTAATAATTTCCCAAAAATCATTCTGAAGCTAACGAAAAAATATTTTTTGTGTTTGTTTATTACTAAATTATTGTAAACTTATCTAAAATATATTTAGTAGGATTAGGCTAAATTAAATTGCGCTTGATATAATAAGGTTAGATAATTTTCAAGAATTTTTCGGTAAAAAAATCTTAATTTTTTATATTAACAAATGAAAAATATATATCCTTAAATGTATGGAAAAATTTTTTAGAAAGATTTAAATTTTTAAATGTTTTTTCCTAACTGCCCAGTTTCACCATTCCGCACGAACACTCAAAAAAATTTAATATATATTTATAAAAAATAATATATAATATATATATTATATATATATATATATATTATTATATAACACACACCTGAGCTGATTCTAAAAACACCTCAGGTTGATAGAAGACGGGATAATTAAATTTATGCCTGCTACCTACTCAACAAAATGGCTGTCCCTCTAAAAACCCAAACTTGAGGTGTCCCATCTCTTCAACTGTTCAAAATCGAGGAATATAACTCACCTGTAGAGACCTTACTAGAGTGTACTGAATCTTTCCCTTGAAGATGGACAGTGGTTGCAAGCCTCACTTCCAGTCAGCCTTGGGGCTGGGAGAGAAATCCTCCCAGACTGCCCACCAACTTTTTTATCCCCTTTTTATAGCATCGGATGAGCTAGTACAGCAAAACTTCCGTTTATCTTTTGATTAAAAATACAGAACCCAATAAAGGGGATAGTGGGGAGACTGTTTTCCACGGGCCCAAAACCCCTGTGATCTGGCCCCAAAAACCGATGGGAGGCCCTTAATTGAAAAAGGGGCATAACAAATGGTCAGAGTTGAACGTGCAACAGGGGTTTGCTCGTTCCAAGCTGTGGAGCACCTTTCCCTGGGGTTTTTCCTAAAATTCCAATTTGGGAATTTAAACCCTTACTACAGACGCCTCCGATAGCAGTGGTTCTGGGCCCTGCTCCAAAACCAGAATTTTCTAAATTTTTTTGATTTTTTAGAATTAAACAGGCACATGAGTATTAGTTTCGCATCCTCTGAGAATTGGTGGGAGGGGGGGGAACAGGGAAAAATCCGTTGAAAAAAAATGAAGACTGGGTAC
>WNWK01059946.1:0-10060 GCA_009830355.1 Cherax destructor
TTATTTGATTTTTTAGATGGCATCTGTGCAATGTCGTATGGAAATTGGAGTTACAACTTTTTTTAAATGATTTGGCATTGTTGTAACGGTTATCTAAGACACTTGTATTTCTTCTCTCATAGGTCGTTCTAAAGCACGTCCTTCCCCATACTGGGGCTGATTATTGCTGTTGTTGTGATTTGATTTAATCTCTTTCAGCAAACTCTGCTTTATCCATGCTGATGTTAGGTTATTTAGGATCTTGTTCAGGTGACCCAGTCTTCCTTCTATATTGTGTCTATTTACATATATATTCATGTACTGTAAAGTATGAAAGTATAATGACGTGCCAGTGTGTACAGTTCATGATAACCAGTGTACAAACATTTCGTTACAAAGAATACTGCTATTAATTTTGTATTCCTTTGAGAGTAGATTTCGAACTGTTATACTTTTCACATTTTGAATTACATTTCACCCTAGACCCTTTACTTACGTTAATTAAATTTAAAAACTTTGTGCGTGTAAGTTTACATTGTCCTTGCTAAACTTTCTGTGTTTGGGTTTTTCTGAAGGCATTAACGAGTTGACAACAAGCGATACTTACTATTATTAGAATATCAGAAAGTATTTGCTAAACCTTTGGTCATTCAGCTCAAGACGTGGTGGAGGCTTGATCCTCCGTCTGCTGAGCGCGAGACAGAAGAGCTCCTATTTGTACTCACCTATATAGCGTTACTCACAATCTTTGTAACAAGCCAGGCTCAGACTGGTTGCCAGGCAGAAAACGTGGGTTAACTTCCTGGTATATTCTGGTCATTTTGTAACGATTACTAAACTTTGCAGAGGTGATTTAACAAATTATTTAGTAGCAACTATGAAGACAAAAAGTAGAAGAAATTGTAAGTTTTTACAATTGTCCACCAAAAACAAGAAAACACAACCAAGAGGATGAAGAGAATAACAGAGCAGCGCTAAGAATCTTGGAAGAAGTGGCACAGTGCCAACCTAACTAACGAAAGCTTCTGATTATGGGTAATTTTAATTACGAGGAAATGTGGTGAAAAATGGAATCAGGCGGAGTAGGAGAAACGTAGCGAAATGAACTAATTGAGGCAATGATGGGAAACTGTAAGTTCTAACATGTTAAGGACACTGCTAGAATAAGAGGGAATGAACCAGCAAGATTAAATCTAGTCTTACCCCTAGTAAAACACACAAAAAAAATAGAGCATAAAGGAATTATTACAAACTGGTGACAAATTGTTTGGTGGTTTGTTACTTGTCAGAAGGTAAGAATGGGAAAAGAATACATAGTCTAGAGGAAAAAATAGAATACATGAAAGGTAAATTTCATACGGATGAGATATTTACTGGATGCAATGTAAAGAGAATGTAAATATATGAAAGCTTCATCAAAGTATTCACTAAGGAAACAGATGGGGTAGTATTACAGATTTAAAATTAACACAAGAGAGTAAATAAAGGTACCCCTAAAAAAAAGATACCTAAAAGAAAATGGACTAGATGGGCCATGCCCCAGGGAGTGAAGGGGTGAAAAATATGTTGAACCCCAAAGTGAGAATCAATGAATCGATAAAAACGGGGCAACTAATAGACACTTGGAAACAAAAAAAGTGGAAGCACTGAATTATAAGCCATGTTGTTTTCACAAAGACTGGTTAAGATGCTAGAAAAAAAATATGAACGAGAATGGTGATCACAGAAAAAAAGGAATCACAAAATACAACCAGAATATTTCCAGATTGTAAATCATGTCTCACGAATCTCCAGAGAGTATACAATAGTAATAAAATCCAACAAAAAAAACAGGAATGAGTACAGTGCTTTTCTCTCACAAAACATTCGACACGCTGCAATACTGAAGGATAATCTTCAAAATTTAAAGCGAACATAACAGAGAAATTGCTTTAGTGTATTCAGGAATACCTGAAGAAGAAAGGACATGGGATGATGGTGAAATAGAAGGAAAAAAAATGATAAGTGGAATCTTCCCACCATAAGTTCATGATGTACAATGTACATTAATTATCTTCTGAGGAAATGAGTTCACTGTATTACTGTCTGATGCCGATGAGGTAATACTGAAGGATATTAAGAATAATGGACTGAGGAAAGAGAATATGAAAGAAATATCTTGGAGGAGACACTACAAACAATGTACAAAAAAAATGTGAGAGTTGATAGTGTTACCAAGCATATGACAAGAACGGTAAATAATCGTATTAATTCGTTAGTATATGCGAAGACAGCTGTCGTAATAACTATCATTAATAACTTTAACAAGAAATTCTTAAGGCTTTTGTACACGACATCCGCAAGAATTCACAACACACCGATGAAGTCCTTAAGAAACTCTAGAAGAAAAAAGTTTGCGAGGAGTCTGTACCGGAACTAATGACGCCTGACTACGAGGAAACACTTAAGGAGCTCAAGTAAAAATATTAGAAGAAAGGACCAGCGGGAACATGACACAAAATGCTCAGGGAATTAGAAGAGAGAGGGAAAAAGCTGCTGGAGACGGCAGGAGGCGAGGACACAGCTCGCACCACAACCGAAAGGAAGGTCAGAAAATATTGTTTTTTCTTCTCTTGCTTGGTAATGAAAGGAGTTATATGAAGAAAATTGAAGGAAAACATCATATACAGGTTTATGAGTAGGAATGCCAGGGCACTGAAGCAGGCATTACCAAAATTGTCAATAGCGGTAGGGGATAAGGACCAGGAGCTATAACTCGAACTTAACAAAACTCAAAGTAAACACAGATAATTTCAGTCACACAACCCCCTATATAAAACCCAACAAACACACACACACGCACACACAAAAACACACACACACACACACACACACACACAAAACAAACACACACACACACACAAACACACACACACACACACAAACACACACACACATGCAGCGCCAGTTTGGAACCCTCACCTAGCCAAGAAGGGGAAAAAACTAGAGAAAGTGAAAAAGGTTTGCAACAAGACTAGTCCCGGAGCTGGGGGGATGTCCTACGAGGAGAGGTTAAGGGAAATCAACCTGACGACACTGGAGGACAGGGGGAAAGGGGGGATATTTTAAGACATATAAAATACTAAGGGGGAATCAAAGGTTGGAAGAGACAAAAATGTTCCAGAGAGGGGAACACAGCAACAAGGGGACACAGTTGGAAGTTGAAGACTCAGATGAATCACAGGGATGTTAGGAAGTATTTCTTCAGTCACAGAGTTGTCAGGAAGTGGAACAGTCTGGGAAGTGATGTAGGGGGGCAGGATACATACATAGTTTTAAGGGAGAGGTATGATAAAGCTCATGGAGCGGTGGTGACCAATGGGGGCCAGTGAAGAGGCGTAGCCAGGAGCTGTAAATTTCCCCCCCTGCAACCACAACTAGGTGAGCACACACACACACACACACACACACACACCCATGGGTCCTTCGGGAAGGAGCTGGGGTTTCTGAGGGGCCCCCCCAAAAATTTTCAAACCACACCCCCTTGAAACTGGGCAGCTACCTGAGATAGGGAAAAAGGGCCCAACTGGTCCCATTTTTAAAAAAAAGGAGACAGAAAAGAGGCACAAAACCACAGACCGGTTTTTCATTTACATGTATATTTAAAGTTTTGGAAAAATTCATCAAAAAAAGAAGGGTGGAGAAATTGGGAGCAGAACAGGTTTCAACGCCAGACAGCACGGTTTCGGGAAGGAAATCCTGTGTAACAAACCCCCGGGTTCTATGATAAAGTAACAGAGGTAAGGCAAGAGAAGGGTGGGTTGACTGCATTTTCTTGGACTGCGGGAAGGGCCCTTTTTGACACAGTTCCTCACATGAGATTAGTAAAAGAGGGAAGACCAAGCTTTATAACGGGAAGGGGCACTGGAATGGATCAGGGAATACCTCACAGGGAGGCAAAAACGGGTCATGGGGGGATGAGGTATCACAGTGGGCCCCTTGGAGAGCGGTGTCCCCGGGGGGCCGTCCTAGGACCAGTGCTATTCTTGCTATATGTGAATGACATGACGGATGGGATAGACTCAGAAGTGTCTTTTTTCGCAGATGATGTGAAATTAATGAGGAGAATCACATCGGATGAAGACCAAGCAGGACTTCAAAGTGCCCTGGACAAGCTTGACATCTGGTCTAGCAACTGGCTTCTCAAATTTTAAACCCCCCACCAAATGCAAAGTCATGAAAATCGGAAAAGGGCAAAGAAGACCGCTGACAGAGTACGGGCTAGGTGGACAAAGGCTAAAAAACCTCAACAAAGGAGAAAAGCCCTTTGGGGGTGGTAAACCCCCGCAAGTCTGGAAGCACACATCAACCAGATAACCGGGCAGCATATGGGCGACTGGCAAACTTAAGATTACGTTCCGTTACCTTAACAAGGAATCGTTCAAGACACTGTATACCGTATACGTCAGGCCCATACTAAGTGCAGCCCAGTCTGAACCCCCCTTTAAACCCACGTCAAAAAACGGGAAAAGTGGGTTTGCGACAAGGTTAGTTCCACAACTCGGGGGGTCTGCCCCTTTAAGAAGAAAGGCTGGGGAAATAGGATAACAACACTGGAGGAAAGAAGGGTCAGAGGAGACAGATAACGACATACAAAATACTGCGGGGAATTGACAAGGTAGATAGTGACAGGTTGTTTCAGAGGGGAACACAGAAAAAAGGGGGACACAAGGGAACCCGGAAGACTCAGATATAAAAAGGGATTTTGGGAAACATTTCTTCAGCCACAGAGTAGTCGGGAAAATTAAAGGGGCCCAGAGAATGATATGTGGAGGCGGGGCCATACATATTTTTAAAAGACAAGGTATGAAAAAGTTTTAGGGAAGGGAGAGCAGAGCCCCAGTAGCAGACAGGAAGAGGCGGGGCCAGGAGCTGGCCCGGCCCCTGCAACCACAATTGGGTGAGTGAGTACACAGGAATTGACAAAGGGGACAGAGACAGAATGTTCCAGAGATGGGACACAACAACAAGGGGACACAGAGGGAAGGGAAAGACTAAAGATGAATCACAGAAAATGTTAGGAAGTATTTCTTCAGTCACAGAGTTGTCAAAGTGGAATAGTTTAGGAAGCGATGGTGGAGGCAGGCTCTATACATAGCTTTAAGCAGAGGTAATAAACCCTATGGCGCGGGGAGAGTGACCCAGTAGCGGCCAGTGAAGAGGCGGGGCCAGGAGCTTTGACTCGCCCCCGCAACCAAAACTGGGTTTGAGTACAACAAAAGGGGGTTACAACCCAGTGTTAAACCCCAATCATTTTTTTAATGTATATAACTGATCTACCAGATAAAATAAATAGCTTTATAAATATTTTGGGCAAAAAATTTTTTTGTAAAAACAAAAATCAGAATAATTACGAAAAAATACAAGATTTATTTAGGCTGAACTCGATGAGAAAAAAATAGATGAAGGAATTTAATATTGGTAACTGCGATAAGAGAAACAAGAGACTAATAAAACAAGCAACATGATGAAGGTGCAGCGGTAAGCCAGTGGAAGGCCTCGGTCAGATGCCCAAAAAGCTCCAGCTGGGGGTCATTTAACTAAGCCCCTGAAGGAAACACTTTCCTGTTTCGTGACAATCCCCCTAACCTAACCATAGAGGAGGAAGTCACAGGTGGAAGCAAGTCTTTCTTTTTGAGGACGTTTCGCTCTGTGGGCCTTTTAAATCACTGACTTGGAAAGTTGGAGTGAGACGTCGTCACAATAAAAAATTTTAATACGATAATGGTACACAACATCAACGAGTTGATTAGTAAGACATGTGCAATTGTCAAACCCTCAGCCTGGGGGAGAGTTCTGCTCATTAGTCTGAAAAAAATGTGAAGTTGGGGCAACAGAATGGAGATTTTTATATTATCAACGTGCGGCGCGGGTACCTTGTTGACAGGAGGCGGATGCCACTAGAAGAATGTAAAACAAGAGAGGAAGTGGGAGCAAAAAACCACGGGGAATTCCCCCCCCAAATCCCAAACCCTTTTTTTACTCGAACTAATGGTCGGAAAAGGGGTCGAGAACTTTTTTACCCCGACCTCTTTTTTTTAATAAAACCCACCAAGTTTGAAAAATCGGAAAAAAGGGATTTTCCAGAACTGGGTCTGTTTTCCAACGATTCCATTTTTTTAAAAAGAAAATTTTCCCAAATTTTCGCCTCTACTTGGACCCCCAAATTATTCGTCATCCCTTATAAAGTGCATCGTCAATGATATTTTAAAGATAATCGTAAGTGTCTTTCTTTTTTTTAGTGAAAAAAAATGAATATCATTATTTATTCGGGAAAAAAAGACAAACTGGGGCTCATGCCATCGAATAAAAAAAGAAGGGAAACACATCAGTAGTGAAAATCTGAAGCCGATCAGATGAATCATTCTTCAGAAAGACAAATTCAACGATTCCAAGACTTTCTGTATTTTACTACATAAAAAAAATTTACGTGCAAGCAAAAAAAACTTAAAAGGTACTACCCTGGCCATAACATACATCACCCACTAAATATTGAAGGTTCTGATGAGGTAAACCGAATTTTATTTTAAACTATTTCACACTATTTTACACATAATATGGTCAAATTTGGGTCCTTTACATTAAAAACACTTCACCATCGTTTAATTAGGAGGCATTTTTTTTTTTTGCACGTTTGAAGCTCCGCCATTGAGGGTTTTGGGAAAATTTCCCGAACCATTCCAGGATGCTGGGAATGAGGGGCAGGGGGGGGTTTTTCAGGTATACGCATAGATTATAATACATAGCAGCATATTTTAGAGAACCTAGGATAACAAAAAAAAAGTCGGACAAAGTGATTATTTCCATTTGGGGTAAAAGGTCAAAAAAATGGGATAAAAAAAGATCAAAAAAAAAAAATCAGGGGAAACTCTTAAAAGGGCCCTCTTTGGGGATTTAATAATAATAACAATGAGAAATACGATTTATTAAGGTAGACTAAAAGCAGGGGAATACCCCATTGAAGACATCTACAGTAGAGAAGATACAATTATATATTAAATACAAAAAATTCTAGCATTTTAAAAAAATACATTCTTTAAATTACCTAAGAAAAAAAATTAAAGGTGAATGAAAATATTTATTAAAAACACAGTGGATATTTTAAAAAAAAATCAGAGAAGAAATATGGTGACTACGTTTTTAAAAAACCCGAATAAAAAAATTTAATAAACTACAAGACACCATGTGAGGCTTGCTCCCTTTTCTGTAAACTACAAAGAGATACAGTAACAGATAATTAGGGGTACCTCCCTACATATAAAAAACCTGGGGGGATGGGACGAGGCCAGAGATAAGGGAAAATGACTAGACTAGGCACCGGGGGGACATCAAAGACCTCTGTAATGGTGCCCCCCAAAATTTAAACAAAAAGTAGTGTGTTAAAGAACTCGTTGGATAAAACCCCCGTGAAAAAAAGAGTGTCGTTCAAAAAATACTACGAGGCGACAAATGGATTTAATTTTCCCAAACCGAGATAAACGGGGGTCATAAAGACAACTCATAGTTTTACCAACAGGGCATAGAATAGAAAAATGGAAGAAAAAAAACGGGATAAGTTCAAATAAAACAATTCCCAGGGGAAAACCCAAAAAACCAGAGGAACAAGGAACAAATACACTGGGATCAAAAAGGGGGCAGGGAGACATCAGAAAGACATCTAAATATACAAATAACCAACGTTACTCCCAAAAGGGACATCAGAAGGAAGATAACTGCTTTGATCCAAGAAGACGGAAAACTACCAAAGAGCGGTAAAAATGATAACAAAAAAAAAAATAAAATATTAGGCATTTTTTTAAAGAAAACCAGGAAGTACAATTTTTCTTTTTTAAAAAAATAGAAAGGAAACCAACGAAAATTAAAAAACAAACTAAAATAGGGAATATTAATAAAAAAATAAGATAAAGGGGTGATATCAGCTTGGGAAAAAAGCAGCAGCAGCAGCATCCTCCCCATCTCAACTTCAATTTAAATTTTTAGGAAATTCTTAAAACCCCCCCGGGGTCTTTGACAAACGTTCCTTGCAGACTGAAAAAACATCTTGAGGGCAATCTTGTCTGTATATAATTTAACTTAGATTAAGAAACGAAAAATCATTCCCCCTTTAATACAACACATGAGAAATAAGAAATGATTTAAATTTAAATTCCTTAGCTGTAAGACGGGCTTTGACAAAGGACCCACGTAACACTGAAAAATCAGGCCGAGTAAAAAAAAAGGTAAAAAGAAAAATACCTTTTGAGTAACAGGATGAGAGAGATCATAAAAATCATAATAAAAGACGAAATACCTGGGAAAGGGGTAAACCATGGTAACTGATATCGACAAACTGGTTTTAAAAAAAAGTAAGAAAAAAACTAGGACATATTTATTAGAAAACGTTTCGGTCCTGGGACCTTTATCACTTCTAACACAAAAGATTAAAATAATTATATACAGACGGGGGAAAGGGGGGTGACAAAAGTGACCCAAAAAACCCCATATTAGATGAGGACAGGTAGACAATGAGATCACGTGACTTCTGTATTGTTAGGTAGGTGCTGCTATACCTGGCTGAGTATCATTTACGCTAAAAGTTTTTGAAATTTTTTACCTTCCGGTATTATGATCTATTGTAAGGCGTCGGTGGCGGATTATGTCCTAGTGTTTGCTGACATGTCTTTAAACTTGGGAAAGGGGATCTTAAATCCCTTGGCAACCCCTTCGGTTTGGGAATCTTAAAACCCAAACATGAAAACTAAGAGAGAATAAAAAAAATTTCCCGGGATGCAAGAAACTAAAAATACACACACAACCCACACAAAAAAAAAGATATTGTCCTTTTTTTTTATTAACTGAAAGATCATCTGATCATAAAAACTTTTGAAAAGTTTTTTAAATTTTCAGAGAAGGGGAAATGGGATGGAAAGCCCGTAAAAAAATATCACAAAAGAGAATAACATAGGATTAAATTTCCCGCCCTTCTTTTTCTTAAACAAAAAAAGATTATCAGGGGGGCAGGTAAAAAATTTTAAGAACTTTAGAACATGAATACGTAATCTGTCAAAGTACCATTCTTAACATTCACTTTTATGATTCTTAATACCCGCTGGGATCAACGATAAAGAAGAATAACAAAACATTTGCACCAGATGAACCGAAATGAGAAACAGATACAATAAGCATAAAAACTATATCTGAATTTTGGGGGAAAAAAGAAAAATATTACCAAAATAAAAGATATTCTGGGGGGAGAGAGAGGGAAGGAAAAGAAAGTGACTTACCGGGGGCCCAAAAGGGGCGAACCCATGGGAACGAATCATCCCAAAAGAATTACAGGTCACCCAATATTTTTTTTTCACCAAATTATTTTTTAAATAATAAAGTAACAATCTGGGGACCCAAGATGGACTCACAAAAACCCAAAGGCAAAACGCTAAAAAAACAAAACCCCGCCAACCATAAGAAAAAGAAGAAGCAAACCCCAAAAATGCAGCTCAACATCCGCAAAAAAACAAAAATTGCTGACGCAGGGGCACTCAGACCAGGTGGGCAGCTGCACACGGGAGGCATCAGCGCAGGGGGCCGCCGCAGGGGGCATCAGACCCGGTGTGGGCTGCACGCAGGAGGCATCAGACCGGGGAAGCTGCACAGGGGGCCCCGACCAGGTGGGAAGCGCACACGCAGGAGGCACTCAGACGCAGGGGGACAGCTGCACCGCAGGGGGGCACCAGAGCAGGGTGAGCAGGCCCCGCAGGGGGCACTCAGACGCAGGTGAGCAGCTGCCCCGCAGGAGGGACTCCAAAAGGAGAAAGTCCAACCTTTTGAAAGGTTTTTATCGCAGCCCCCAGCTTTGTCCCCTTTCCCGCCATAAGATAATTTAACCCAGGGTGGGGTGGTAAACCCCAATTTATGTATGTATGTATATATATATATATATATATATATATATATATATATATATATATATATATATATATAAAAGAAAAAAAATCAATAAACAGGGGATATCAAAATATGCAAGAAAAACATGAAAAATAGAAGAATTAGCCTCACTTTTCAC